>JACKQL020000074.1:0-239735 GCA_018296165.2 Termitomyces sp. T153
AGTGTTTCTTTCAGAAGCTCTAGAGTAAATTTTCTGGCATTGAGAATTCTTAGACTTGTTCTCTTTGGATCTTTCTCTGCCAAGTGAGTAGCTAGAACTCTAGAACTTCTTGTAGATGCTGAATAGACTTTGGATCTCCCTCTGCCAGTTGTGTGATAGAGCCACAGCCTCTAGAGGTCACCCTTACACTACAGTTATCCCTGTAAGGGGGCAATCACTCTGCAGATAAACCCAGCAAGAGTAGGCAAGGCACAGACAGGCAATGAGCAAGAGTTGGGGGGGCATAGAAGTGGTCAGGAAGTGGGCAGAGAGAAAGTGCAGTGAGCTAAGCACAGAGATAATGCTGGAGGATCTTACAGTCAGACCAATAGATAGACCTGGTGAACACTGCTATTGTTTGGTCTGAGGATATTCTAGTCTGCAGATCATTTTATATACTACATTGCTAATAATAATGACTAACATTATACCTACTCACCAATCCACAGTATGTAATGGAGTATGACTAACAATAATCTATACTGAGTAATGTCTGAGCATGTGATTCATGGAAGGCAACTAATGGGAACAGAAGGGTGTAAAGCATGACAGGCAGTATGTCAGATGAGCTAGAATAGTGGATCACCCTTGAACTAAGCCTAGAATAGAGTCAAACAGTCTTAAGAGGACCATTCCCTTACAATTGCTCAAAGACAGCTGCAAAGATTTTCAATGCCTCTGCAACACTGTGGACAATTTGTGTCTCTGTGAGTAAAAGAAGCCCACAAGTACCACTGCCAGACAATGCACAATAGGGAAATTGATCTCAGTCTGACTAGCAATACCAGATGGACTCAAGCCTAGGAGGAGTATTCCATCCAAGATGATCACCTCCTACACTAGATCATCCAAGTTCAGTGAACTTGAAAACTGGCTAATGGGCATTTGCATGTTTTCCATGCAGTAGCTCAATATGGTTGGGAAGGGTGTGACTGGAAGAAATTCCTGATTCTTGACTTCCTAGCTGCAGGAGTGCTGAAATGGTACCTGCAACATGTTATTCATGTCAACAGGACCCAATCCCACTGGTGGTTTGAGGACATGAAACTCAGTTTGTACAGTCATTTTGTACAACCCTAGACCATGCAAGACACTCACAATGCATTCTGTAACATGGTGTATGCAATGAAGGAGAGAGTGCAAGGCTTCTATAATGCCCTGTTGAACCATGCACAGAACATGGCCATCCTTCCTGATGAATTCAGAAGTTGTGAGCAATTCTTAGAGGGAATACCCTCTGATATGCTTGTCACATTAATACATGATGGTGGGCTTACTGATGCAAAATTGAAATGTTTACTTTGTTGAGTGATTGCATCAATGTCAATAAACTTTTCTTATTCACAATTGTTGGAGGCTTATTTACACTTAGTCAACATAAATTTGGGTCCAAGGATAAGGAGCATTTGAGGAGGCCTCTGCACAGTCAGCTTATTTCTCAGTCTACTTTGATTAGTGACCATTTTTGGCTTGATGCCATTGTTATTTGGCAGAGGTTGAGTCTGGAAACAGTAAGGTCAAATGTCTTATACATTCATGTTACATGCAATGGTCTTGCATGTTTTTCCTTTTTTGCATGTTTTTCCTTTTTGCAATGGTCTTGCCTCTTTTCACCAATCATCACCACACAGGTGAGCACAGTGTTGCTCATACACCATACTTCAGCAGTCTAACAACCTTTGCAGAGTAGTGATTGTGTACCACCATTACCCAGTCAAATACTTTTCATGCATTACTACTCTAAGTAAGGCTCATTCACAGTTGTCAGTTGATAAGTTTATCTCATCACACACTGCAGATTCATCTGAACAAGTCATTAAGATCTATTTTCAAATATCAAGCTTTGTCCCCATAGCAGGCTTATAAGTATAGTCCACCTTCTTTTTGATGTCTCAACACTACCTTTTTTTGGTACCAGTTTTTTCTTTCTCTTAGTTGTATCTTTTCACACACCCTCCCACCTCTCCTTCTTGGACTTTGTTACAATGTTTTCTTCATTCATTTATTTCTTTCTTCAGTATATAGTGTCAGCCTTAGCTATGTTGCTGCTTCAAAAAATTGAATAAGTGGTTGCTTCTTGCAGCTGATGGTTGTTTCAGTAGCTGGTTCACACTAACCTCATGTCTACACTAAAATCAGAAAATACATTCATATATGCAAAGGGTTGCAGAGGTCTCACTTCATTGTAGAATAGATTGAATGATAATTAATATTTTATTGGTTTATTCAAAGGTTTGAGACAGTCTCATGTCATTGAAAGGGTTCAAAAGTACATTTTTGATAGCCAAAGAATCAAATAGCTCCTAAGCCTGAGAAATTCTTTCTCTAGGGATTTCTGAGCTGTATCAGTCTAATTGCTTGCTCAATAGGCTCAAAAATCCCCTCCTTTTGTACCTTCTCCATCATGCATGGACCAGGGCCTTTTCCCACATGTTTTTGTCATTGTCTGGGATTATGGTTGGTGGGTTGGACATTGTGTACTGCATGGGTAGGCCTTGGCAGTATGGCCTCTCTCTGTTTCCCTCCTGCCATCTCTGCCCATACCCCTCTTCTCTCCTTTTGTCATTTTCCTGGTCAAAGCTCAAAGAACTAGTGGAGTGTGTGGTCATGAGGGAGTTGTGACAGAGAGGAGAGGGGCCAACTGTTGACATAATTTTGTATACAGGCTGTCTGGGTGTTGGCCATTGGGTTTCTGATTATACCAAGGTTCCTGATCTTCTTGATCCAACTGTAGTCTCCCCTTCCCTCTGTCCTTCTCAACTGTCTTTGGCTTTTTTTGGGTTGTTGCAATTCATTGGTTATGTTTTGAGGAGGATGGTCTGTGGTGGGGATACAGGTTTATCAAGGCTGGGAATCAGTCAATGGGTATCCAGAAGTACCCAGCACTGCCACCTTGATAGGCATGTAGGTAATCAATTTTTATGATCCTTTTTCAATCACTGACATGTCCATGCCCTAGACCTCTCACTTCACCATTTTACTGGCTGGGGCATTCTGTTGGTGCTTTTTTGTAGGTTCATTGTGGAAGTAGTGGTAAGTCCCTCCTCAGCCTACAGGTTTCAGCTAAATGTTTACAGTTTTCAACACTTTGGTATAGATTGAGGAGGGTGACACTGTTTTTATTCTTTTACTACTTTCATTGGCTCATAACCAGCATAACACCTCCCCCATACCTTACACTGACTAAGTATGTATATACATTAATAATGATAGGTATCAAGAGAAACCAAGATGAAAAGGCAAGAACATCTGAAATACCAAGTTTATCATGCCCAACAATGATGAGAAAGACTGAACTGATGGCAGAACCTTGCTGACTGTGCCCGGGGTATAACGGACCTGCCTAAAATGGAACACGCCGGAATTGCACACGACAAACCAGTTGGACTACCTGTCCCATTAGAACAAACCATGTTACCAAGTAACGAAGCTCTAGCAATTGCCGGTCATTCAAACTCCGTAACGGGGAAACCCGAGCCGCGGCACGGGGTGTCAATGCCAAGGTTGATGGCCATGATTGATGGTGCCCCGACACACCGGCAACCTTCCTCAATATGTAGAACTACCTTAGAAGGGTAAATAAAAGAATAATTATTCAGTGATATTGCCAAGGGCAGGCAATGGGAAAAAGGTGGGTGTTTGACCTGTAATGACGTGGAGAGTCAGGTGATATCCCCACACCTCCGTGGCTTTGCCATTTCCAGAATTTTCCAAAGGTCTTCCCATCCCATTGGTAGGCGACCAAGACGGACAAAATTTTCACTTCACTTCTTGATCCCACGATGTCCAATAAACAACCTACCACGATTTTCATGGGTCTTATTGAGTCTCATCTTAAGAGGGAAAGAATTTCGGTTTATAACTTTGTACGTATCCAAGATACTGATCTCCAACATAACGTAACATAGCACTGCAGTACTTCAAGGTACTACTATTACAGAACTTCATCGGCATGTTCTCGCTGACATCGATATGGTGTGAAGGTCCGACCGATACATTTGACATTTTGACTGGATGGATAGTTCCCCACATTGGTCACAAGATATATTCCAGTTACCTCACTTTGTGAGATCTCCACTACCCAATGGCATCCATCTTTATGTTTTTCTCGAGTACACGAACGTGTCACACACAGTTAGACGAGGCATAGCGTTCGCGTCATTCATTCCGCTGCCACCACTATCGTAAAATCATTTCAAAAGGTAATTTCATGTTCGATCTCACGATGTGCTGTATATCGGCTTGACCCATTCACCCCCAAGTTTTCACCATGTGCAAGGTGCTTCTTCTTGTATCAGTTGACCCAACATTATCTTTCGGGGACGCTTCTTCCCGCTCCAAGGCAATAATGCGAACCTCCTGAACGTGTGAAACTCGATCTCCGACTTAACTAATTCAATCGGATGGCCTTCTTGTCGTAATACGTGCAGGACATCTGACGCTGTTACTTGTTCATTTGCTCCAGGATTTACCCAGATTTGTGTATAAAAAGCTGTTCATTCATCGTCTCTCCTCTCTCACAGGATATTTTCCAGCCTTCTCGTGAACCTGTCCTCATCATTTTGTCATAATGCATCCAGAGGAAGTCGATGTCATCGTCGCAGGAGGAGGTCCAGCCGGTGAGTATTTCGACAACGAAACCACACACTATTTCATGCTATGCCCCAGGTTGCGTCGTTGCCGGAAGGCTTGCGTACGCAGATCCCAACCTGAAAGTCATGCTCATCGAGGGCGGCGCCAACAACCGTGATGATCCTTGGGTCTACAGGTGCGCATTCTCGTTCACCGTCGTACAGCGCTGACGACCTGTGCAGGCCTGGCATTTATGTGAGGAACATGCAACAGGATGGAATGTAATGCAATTCTTCAACTCAGGATACCTTCACGCCAGCTCATCTCGTTATAAAGAAATGACAAGGCCAAATTCTATGTTGATACTCAAGATTCGTCTTATCTGCGTGGCCGAAGGAGCATCGTTCCGTAAGTCCTTACATACAAAATCAAAGCAGCTAATGGATGGTTGAACTAGTTGCGCTAATATTTTGGGTATGTGAGACAAATTTGAACATGCATTGATCGCTTACCTTGAATTTCTAAAGGTGGTGGAAGCAGGTACGTTAAGCCACAGAAGCTTTCCTCACTATACCACTGAGATTCCGATTTAGTATCAATTTCCAAGTCCGTTTTCTCAATCTGATCTGATTCACACCACTATTTATGCCTCAGATGTATACTCGTGTACGTTATCTTCTTCTCGATTATTTTTGCAATGTCATTAAGTAACTCCTTCAGGCTTCTGCGTCTGATTGGGGTACGTTGTCACATCCGGCGGGCCAAAGACACCATGAACTCCCTTCCACAATTAGACGACTTTAAGACTCCTGGTTGGACAGCAAAGGACTTGCTTCCGCTTATGAAACGCGTCCGTAGCTCCTTTGATGATATCCGCGGACATAACCACACTCACTAATCTTCCTCATCCAGCTCGAGAATTATCAGAAGCCAGTCAACAATAATACTCATGGCTACGATGGCCCCATTGCCATCAGCAATGGAGGATCAGTCAGTGCCCTAGCTCAAGACTTCCTCAGGGCAGCCGATGCGATAGGAGTCCCTTTCAGCGGTTCGTTCTGGAATTTGCTTCAGATGACTGACATCATTTGACGTGATCCTTTGTTTACAGATGATATTCAAGGCGAGCCCTCAAGTTTGCAAGTTCCTAGATGACTGATTCTATCTATTTGTCCAATCCCTAGATTTGGACACTGCACATGCTTCTGAAATATGGGCAAAGTATATCAATAGAGAGACAGGCAGGCGCAGTGATGCTGCAACAGGTGTCTTCAACCTACCCGACTTAATATCATGTACTGATCCTTGCGATAGCCTACGTCCACAGCGTGATGGACGTCCAGTCTAACCTGTATTTACGTACTAATGCTCGAGTCTCTCGTGTCATCTTTGATGGCACGAAGGCTGTGGGTGTGGCTTATGTGCCTGCTCGTAATCGTGTGCATGGCGCTCAAATCAAAGAGACTATTGTGCGCGCCCGCAAGCTGGTGGTTCTGAGTAGCGGAACTCTTGGAACGCCACAGATCCTGGAACGATCTGGTGTCGGATCTCGAGGACTTCTACAGAATATGGATATCAGAGTTGTCGCAGACCTTCCTGGGGTGGGGTATGTGTTGTCCATTGTCCTGTGAAAATCGATCTCAGTAGTATGGAATGAAACAGAGAGCAGTACCAGGATCATTATACTACGCTCTCCGGTAAGTCCCTTAGAGATGGATTGTATTCGACTTCGGCTGAGAATTCTCTAGTCTACCGAGTGTCCAACGAAACTTTCACTCTCGATGACTTCCTTCGAGGCGACAAGGAAGTCCAGAAAGAGGTCAGCCTTAGCTTCCTGCATAAAGTCCTCATTATTTGCCTACCTTGACGGAAATATTAGCTTTTTGCGGAATGGGAAACCAGCCCAGAGAAAGCCAGACTTTCGTCGAACGCCATTGATGCGGGTTTCAAGGTTAGTATCAGTTTTTCCTCGTTTGAGTTGCAGCCTCAACGTCATTTAGATACGCCCTACGGATGAAGAACTCAAAGAGATGGGGCCCGAGTTTAATGAGCTTTGGAACAAGTACTTCAAAGACAAACCAGATAAACCTGTCATGTATGTCGTACCCTTGATTCCACACTCCATTCAATCTTAAATTATCAGGTTCGGGTCGATTGTCTCTGGAGGTACATTTCTTGTGCCGGTAAAGCACAAAAAGGATACTCACATATTTAAAAGCATATGCCGATCATACTTTGCTGCCTCCTGGCAAATATATGACCATGTAGGTCGTTGATCCCCATTGAGCTTGAATGGCAGACTCATGGACATGTACAGGTTCCAGTACCTGGTATGTATTTGATGTAAGATGTAGGTGACTTCGCTATATCCGCTTTTTTCAGGAATATCCTGCCAGTCGTGGAAAGGTCTGTCTTACCTTCGGTTCTACTTGTCTCATTTCTCAAGGCATTGTAGATTCACATCTCCTCTGCTAATCCGTACATGGAACCATTCTTTGACAGTGGATTCATGAACAACAAGGCAGACTTTGCGCCTATTCGATGGAGCTACAAGAAGACGCGTGAAGTTGCCCGTAGGATGGATGGTATGCTTTGTTAAGACTTGTATTTCCGCTCTCGTAGAACCGATCAATTCCAGCCTTCCGTGGTGAGCTTACGTCGCACCATCCGCGCTTCCATCCCGCCTCGCCAGCAGCAGCACGCGATATAGACATCCAAACGGCTAAGCAGCTCCTTCCCAATGGATTCACAGTCGGTATTCATATGGGTAAGCAATTATATAGATACACGGATCTCTTGACAACGTTGTTGTCCTCGTCCTGTCAGGCACTTGGCACAGGTCAGCATACTTTGATAGTCCAGCCTGAATGTTGACTGAAAATCTATTTTAGGCCAGGAGAGGTGTACAACGCAGCCAAACTGCACAAGGACATCAAATACTCTGCTGAAGATGACAAGGCTATCGATGAATGGATCGCCGGTATGCCGAGATCTGAGTTCGTTTTTAGTAATGGAGTTGAATATGACGAATAGATCATGTTGAAACTACCTGGCATTCACTTGGCAAGTTTTTCTTGATTCAACTGCGTTTATTTACTATTCAACCGAGATTGATTGTACAGGGACTTGCGGTGCGTGATTCCTTATCTTGTTTCGAGGAAAATGCTCATATAAACAGCCATGAAACCGAGGGAGAATGGCGGTGTAGTCGACGGTCGGCTCAGCGTCTATGGCACACAGAACCTGAAATGTGTCGACCTGAGCATTTGCCCTGTATGCATACAGTTTAGTGACAGTCTATGCTGGTTTTGAGTGACGGCAATCTTACAGGATAACTTGGGCACAAACACCTATTCTTCGGCACTGCTGGTCGGTGAAAAGGGAGCTGATCTCATTTTGGAGGAACTCGGTCTGTGCCCTGCCTCCCGCGAATCAAGTGTCTCTGCTGAATCTTTTAACAGGACTCAAAGTCAAACTCCCACATGCACCTGTCCCTCATGCCCCCATTCCAAAGGGAGTCGCCGCCACTCAACGAGTTCGCTGAACGTGCTACCTTGGCAGTTGCTAAGTCGAGTCCCTGCCTCTGCTATCTGAACAAATGTAATACCTCAATTTGTGTCATGTGTATATATAGTGTTTACTCTCGAAAATGACTCTCTTCGTATGGACGTATTCTGTCAAATTTGATTGATTTTCATCAGTTGCCCCAAGTCTTAAGTCACCATTGTTGCAAGGGAAGCGGTTCCTATCGGTGTTTTCAATGAGACGGCAAGACAACCAAAGCTGAAGGGTATTGCTGGGTAGAATATTACAAAAAATCATTCAAGTCAAATTATACCTGGATCCATGCCCAAATGTCATACCTTCATTAGATCAACTTATTTTTTTTTACAAAATTCAAGAGATAGAAGTACTTTAATTATTTTTAAATAATAAGATGCACTTACAACACTAACAAGTATTGCAACAAAAGCAATAAAGTAATATCCACTTTGTATTGCAGAAGATAATACAAACTGTTTTCAGAAAGTAATAATTTATTTAACATCTTTAGGTATTTTAATCATCATTTTGAGAAAGTTTCTCTTAACTCTTAACAATAAATCCATATGGATTTAATATTTCTGATCTGGTTATTCCCTTTAAAATTATAACCTAATTCTATCTCTTTAATATTTTTAAGTAAACTATTTTCTTGATTATTTTTTCCCTTCACAAGAACAAAACAAGTATACAATGTTTAATAGGTGCAGGTGCCCTACTAAGTACTAGTGTCCAAAAATACTGTGTAGACCTCACTTCTAAGGCCTATTGATTTTCTTTAGTTTGAGCAGCAAGATGAATTTTCAGATTTTTTACATAGCTATGTTTATACAGTTTTTGTTTTATTCCAGGACAATCAGCTCTATCATGTCCTGCAGTTTTGCAGACTTTATAATGCCTGCCTTCTTGTCTGAGGGCTAAGAACACAAACTCATCTCAAGGTATAAGTAATGCCAAATTTGATAATTTAACATGTTTTGTGGTCAGTGTTGTAGTTCATTTATAGATATAAGAAGACTAGTAGCCACAATTGTATAACTAGGCTGTGCTGCAGATACATCTGTCTGAAAGGTTCCAGCTGAAAGTGTAGAGGGCCAAGTCCAACCTTGAGGTCCATCCTTTTTGAAGTAAGCTTGGTTTAAAGATATCATATCCACACACCCCTTTCAAAGACATATTTATTTCAGCATGGAGTACTTGAGTATTGTATGTAACACACTAAAGTATATGTGATGGTTGTGGTGATTGTGATAATTTTAACCCCATATGATATCTGCTGTTATTGGAAAACATGAGGAAACAAACAAGGATAAGAATGGTATATTATAAATCCAGAGCTTTTGATCAACCATGGGAAAGTATTGTAGCCAAGTGTATGGTAGATACCATCAGGGGTTTGTTATGCTCAATATTGATACATCCTTAAGAAATTGGACCCATGTTATGCATAGCAGGTCATCCATTTAGAAACCATCACCTTCATAATGGCTGTGAATTTTTGTGTCACAGAGTAACTACCAGAACAATATAAAATAGAGTTCAATTCCAGAAACAAATTTCCAAAAAGACACTTTCAAGTTGCTGTGTACTGTATGCCTCACTATGTGTTATGTTGCTCAAAATAAGAAACTTTTTTGGCCTGCATCATGCATTATGGCATCTATTATACACTCAGGCATCTCATGTGTATCCCTTCATGGGAAGAAACTAGCTGAAAATGAGGAGTGGACAATTGCACTGACCTCTGTGTATGTGAGTTTGTTCAGGGGCAGAAACTGTTGAGTATGGGCCATTGCAAGCATGGCAGTTCTGAGATCTAGTGGTCACATAAACTCTGGTCATTTGTTATTATTCCATCATATGTGACTACAATTTGTGGATGTATTTATGTATATGATTATATGATATTGGAAGGATATGAATGCAGACATGGCATTGTTCTAGTGATAATGGCATTTACATCATCTGCAGGTGCAAAGTATGAACAGACCATATGTTTTCCTTGTAAATAAATGAAGAGTGGTTAGCCTGGATGAACCAGCAAAGAATAACATATACTGAACATGTGAGAATACTGATTAGTAGGAACCCATATATGTCAATGGACCATATATGTAAGGCTGACAGTGGCCTGTTGAGGTTAATGAACCTCATTTGTGAAGAAATGGGAAGGAGAGACTCATTTGCCAGTTGTTTCAGTGTCCAATTGTGCTTATGGTCCACATTGGGGACTTGTCATCAATGTGTAATGGAGTGCCCATTACTTGCCCTACTACAAACATTATACATCATGTAATTTATAATTATATTATCAATATCAGGTAGCATCACATGATGCTACCTATAAATACTATTTCTGTGATTATGTAAGGCAGTACCTTACTTAATACTTCATAGACAGAATCAACTGGTTTTGACTTACATTGTGTGGACCATAAGCTGCATGACCCATAACAGAAACATTACATTTTTTAAGTCAAACTGTCACAACCCGCTCCCTAGCTCCCTAGACACTGCTCCCAACCCCTCCCAATTTCCCGTCTAACTCCCCTGAACCCTGCCCACACTTTCGCACCCACACTGGACAACTCCGACGCTTCTCTGGCAAACCCCAATGGCAACTCCCTCTCCGTAGCCATCAACACCCCCCTAAAACCTTCCCCCACCATTCCTGGCCACGTCATATGTCCCCGACCCCCTACCCTAGTTCACCCAACCCGTCCCGGAGTGTCACGATGTCCCTGGAGTGGCCGCGCCCCCAACTGATCCCATCAGAATACCGCCGTGGCCCGACCTTGGATTGTATCCGACACCCGTCAACTCCGCACAGCTCCGTCAACCCCCGCCATCATATCCGCCGCCCTCGGGAGGCACCCAGTAGTC
Organism: Termitomyces sp. T153; assembly: GCA_018296165.2. Classification (NCBI taxonomy): domain Eukaryota; kingdom Fungi; phylum Basidiomycota; class Agaricomycetes; order Agaricales; family Lyophyllaceae; genus Termitomyces; species Termitomyces sp. T153. The sequence goes on from JACKQL020000074.1 coordinate 11,038, forward strand.
GGTATATAAGTCATAGAATAACCCCTCAAACTTTAGTCTTGATATTACATTTACCGGTTTCCTATGTTTCGTCTCTCGTCTCGTCTCTATTTCTGTTTCTAGGCTTCGAATCTATCTTTTCTCAGTCTCATCTCGTCTCCGTCTCATCTCGACTGTACATATTTCCTTTGTTCCTCTGAAGTTCCCTTGCTCCCTATGTCAGTACAAACTCCGCGCACACGCCACGACCTGAACATTCTTAACGACAACTCCGGACCTCGCTACCCGCTTGGCCCCAGAACCCACCAAGCCCCGGTAATCCCCTGTCCAGCTCCGACCCCACCCCCATCAACCAAGAAGCCTCCGCCTACCCTGCAATCTACTTGTGCGCCCACTAACTAGCCCTGACACCCGCCCTGGGTCAACGACCAGTACCTCCAGTCTTAGACCCCTCCAAATCACTCAGGACTTACTCGGGCCGCTCTCCCTAGGGGCCCCTCGCAAGCTTTCCCCACCTCCGCTCCAACTCTGGACGCCTGGTTATAAGCGCAGGACATTGCATCCACCTGGTAAGGACTTGCCAGTGTACTGAGCCCCTGTCGTCAGCGGAACCTGACATAATATCAAGACTCCCCCTTACCCCATTCTCAATGTCTGCGTTTAACCCCGCATACAACCCCGTCAGCTACCCAACCGATGCCTACAGCCGGCCCATACTGGAAAATTCCTATGCCCCATTCTACCTGGGTCCCTTCACGGACCAATACATGCCCCGTCATTGGACCCCTGACCCCAACCAGGCATTCTACGCCCCCTCCATCAGCCAGGGAATACCCCCGGGCTGGCGCTGCCCTCCCGCATTCCACGCCGATGGCAACAACTCCCGTATCAACCCCGGAGGATACTCCGCAGCACCCCCCAACCCTGCCTACCTCCCCCCCGCCCATTACTATGCGTACCCAATCCCCGCTGCAGCCCCAGTCCCTCCAGAGGCCACGGATAACTATTCCCCCCCCCCGCCCACCATTCACCGCTCAAACCCCTCCTTCTCCTAGGCAGCAAAGGATTAAAGCCTACACCCAGCAATGCGACGAAGTCCTCCGCTTCCTCCGCCTGTCCCCTGCGGAATTCGCAAGGTGTACCAGCACTCTCCTCACCAACCTAGGCTACCCCGACGCCTCTGCAACCCCGGAGGTCTGGGCGGATCGACTCCTCGACTTCCACAAACGCTACCTACAAGGGAACCTCCCGGAAAATACACAAGGCACCCTGGGCCTCGACGACAACTTACAGAATGAGCTCTGCGCCTTGGTCGAAGAAATCCACACTAGCCCAAACCCCCGCCCCTTCGAAGACCCTCTGGATCCCGCCCGCTCCTTCCACATGCAACGCGAAGAACCCGTCGGGACACAAAATGAAGCCCCATCTTCCATTCCCTGTCAGCAGGAAGAACTCAACGCGGCCTCCAGCATCTTGAGGAACCTCAACCCCGCAGGGGGGTTGTTCGACCAACCCGCCGCCCACACCCTGGCCCTCTCCGCCCGGCCCCGGGCCAGCTCGGTGCCCAGCGCCTTCCAAACCTGGGACCAACCCGCCGTCCCCGAACTCCGCTCCCAACGACCGCCCTTACACGTTGACAACGACAACAGGACCCTCTCCTATATCGACGAGCCGGGCAACCTTGCCGATGAACACCCCCCGCGCAACGGGCCCCAACGAGACCGACCCCCCCACTTTGATCTCCACGCCCCTCGTAGCAATGCCCCTCCACCCCGTCCCAACGCCCCAGTTCCCCCGCGACAGCCCATAGGCCCCGGGGCGCCCCGACTCCCTCTTTCCGTCAACTCCTCTTGTCCCCCGCCCACCCCGATGCCTAATCCTCCCACCGATGTCAACTATTTCGGACCCCCAAACCCCGGAGGACCCCCTCCCCCTTGATGGGCCCCAGGACCCGCCCCAGGGAGTGTAGGTCAAAACCCCGGTGGGGGACCACCCAATGGCGGACCCCCGGGAGGATGGGGCCCAGCAATGGACAGCTTTCCCCCCCAGCGTGGAAACAGAAATAACTACTACTACTACTACTACTACTACTACAATGCTGGACCCCCACCTCAAACTCAAAATTCGCAGGACGATACCTGCAATGCACTGGCCTGGGAAGGAAAGCTCAATATCCAGAAGCCCAAACCCTTCACCGGCCGCGACCCTCAGAAGTGGCAAATCTTCCTGACCCAGTGTTTAACTATGTTTCAAGCTAAGCCCATCACTTTTCAGCTTGAGAGCTCACAAGTGGCCTTCGCCGCATCATACTTACAGGGCATCACCTTCAACCACTACACCGCGCTACTCTGGTTTGACCCAAACAATCCCATACTCTCCCATTGGCTCGCTTTCACTCAAGAGTTCTCGAGTAAGTTTGGTGTCTTTGACACCATAGCAGAGGTGGAGGAAAATCTCTTCAACCTCCGAATGCGCGACAACAAACGCTTCACGACCTTCATCGTACGATTCAAACGAGAGGCCTACGAGACCGGCTGGAATTACAACGCCCTCCAGTTCGCCCTCTGTCGTGCCCTGCCCCAATGGATCAAGGACGTCCTTTGCCTCGCGCCCAAACAAACCACCTACGACGGGTACAAGGCACTTGTTACCCAGGTCGACCAATGTTATTGGGAAGACCGCAGCGAAAACACGGCACCCCGGACCTCGTGGAACACCTCTGGTAACACCAACTGGCAGGCCGGAGCAACCAATGGCATCTGATCCTCAATCCCCGCTAACCCTGCTAACCCAGCACCCCGCTTCCCCCCGGGCTGAGGAGTCCCCAACACTAACCAACCCCCGGGGCAGCGACCACCCGCCCAGCTCAACGCCGCCGACCTCCATGACACCCCAGTACCCCTAGATACCAACTCCGATGATCGCGACAACATCCCGGACCCCGCCGACGATCAGGAAGCCCTATGCGCAAACAGGATCCAGGACAGCCAGTGGATCGATGTGCCGGAGGAAACGCAGGAGAAACGACGGAAGGAGGGCACGTGCATCCTATGTGGTGAGCAGGGACATTTTATTTGCAGTTGCCCTAAACGACAGGTGATGGGGTGCACCGTGTGGACAATCGATGGAGAAGACTGTAACTACCAGTTCACAGAAAACGAGTCGGTGGTTTAGGTCTGGAAGACGCACTAGACTGCGGACCACATCCCGACATCTTCTCCGCCCCAGCCACACTCCTCCGCGCAATGATGCTTGCCCCAGACAACCCCCCAGCACACCTCCCCTCTCACTCCTCCACAAATCTCCTCCTCCGCACCACTCTCCCCTTCACTGACAAACCCATCCCCACACTAGTCGACAGCGGCACCACCGATAACTTTGTTGACGAATCCCTGGCAGCGCTCGCCCCACAAACCCTCTGCCGTCTTCCTGCCCCAATCCCCCTCAAACTTTTTGACGGAGACTCTACCCCAGCGGGAGACATCACTCATTGCCTAGAAACGACCCTGACCTTTGCCAACGGACAACAGCAAGAACTCCGACTACTCGTCACAAAATTACACCCCTCCACCCCCGTTGTCTTAGGGTTCTCATGGCTCCGCTCCACCAATCCCCGCATTGATTGGCCCAGTCTCACCCTATGCCTCGACCGGAACAACCCCACCGACTCTGGACTGGTACCCTTCCATGTCTCACCCCCCTCCAAGAGCTCCGAGACCACGATCAACCAACCCCGGACCCCGCCGCAACTTTGCTCTAGGTCTGCACAATCGTTTGTCATCTATGTCCGACTTGGTGGCTCGCTCAAGGTACTTCCCACCCTTGTAGACAGCGGCGCCTCCAGTGTCTTTGTCAGCAACCAACTTGACCTCCGACGCAACGACCTTGACAAACCCCTCGAGCTCCAACTCTTTGATGGGAGCCCTGCCACGACAAGAATCACGCAGTACCACGACAACACCCTCACCCTCAATAATGACCTGCAGTTTCAGGCCCGACTCTTCGTTACCCAACTACCCCCGTCGACCCCGATCGTGCTCGGACTCCCGTGGCTGCGAGACGTCAACCCCGACAACAACTGGAAGAACCTCACCATGCAATTCCCCGGCCCCAGAGCAAGCTTAGCAGCCGCCATCCACCTCCGCTTCCAGCCTATCCCGGACCCCGACGCCACCCCGGATCCAACTGCTACACCTACGGGACCCAACCCCGTCGACTCCGGAAACCTCGACATTAAAATCATCGGTGCCGTCCCCTTTGCGCGCCTCCTACAAGAAGGCACCCCCGCCTTCCAGTTGCAAGTCATGCCGGCCCTACCGGAGGAATACCTCCGTGCAGGGACTACCATGCCAGAAAAGAAGACGGAGGAACAGATCCTATCCAAAGTAGTTCCCCCGGAGTATCATAAGTTCGCTGACGTGTTCTCCGAAGGAAGTGCCAAGGAACTCCCTCTGCACCGCTCCTACGACCACCAGATCGACCTCGAAGAAGGCACCTCACCCCCATTTGGCAAGATCTACAACATGTCCAAAATCGAGCTCCGGGCCCTGAAGGAATACCTCGATGACATGCTCGGCAAAGGTTTCATACGTCCCTCAATCTCTGCAGCCAGCACTCCAGTTCTGTTTGCCAAGAAAAAAGACGGATCCCTCTGACTCTGTGTGGATTATTGGGGACTCAACAAAGTCACCAAGAAGAACCGGTACCCCCTCCCCTTAATCAGAGACCTTGTTGATCGCCTTTGCAGCGCCAAGATTTACACGAAAATCAACCTTTGTTCCGGCTACAACAACATCCGGATCGCCCCGGGGCATGAATGGAAGACCGCCTTTCGCACCCGCTATGGCCTCTTTGAGTATCTCGTAATGCCCTTCGGAATGACTAACTCCCCCGCCACCTTCCAGTACTTCATGAACGACATCTTCCATGACATGAACAACGTCTTTGCCATCGTATATTTGGACAATATCCTGATCTACTCAAATTTGCCGGCGGAGCATTCGGAGCATGTCCGCCGTGTCCTGGAACAACTCCGAGAGTATCACCTTCATGCTAAACCCGAAAAGTGCTCATTCCACACAGCGGAAGTCGAATATCTCGGGGTCATCGTCACCCCCGATGGTGTGCGCATGGACCCCGCCAAGGTCGATGCGATACTCAACTGGCCCTCCCTGCGGAACATCAAGGAGGTACAGTCATTCTTGGGGTTTGCTAACTTCTATCGCCGCTTCATCGACAACTACTCTGGAATCACCAAACCCCTCAACCGGCTCACAAGGAAGGACACCCCTTGGGATTGGGACAGCAAGTGCCAGGGTGTATTCCTCCTCCTGAAGAAGGCCTTCACCTCCACTCCGGTCCTCCGCCATTTTGACCCCTCCCTACCGATCATGCTCAAATGTGACGCCTCCGACTACGCTATTGCTGGGATACTCTCCCAGTCGAACTTGGAGGGCAAGGATCTCCACCCCGTCACCTTCTACACCCAATCAATGATCCCAGCGGAACTCACCTACAACATTTATGACAAGGAACTCCTTGCGATTGTTGAAGCCTTTCGTCAGTGGCGGGCCTACCTCGAAGGGTCCCCGCACTGCATTCAAGTCTACTCCAATCACAACAACCTGCAATATTTCACGACCACGAAACAGCTCAGCCGCCGCCAGGCTCAATGGTCCGAAACCCTTTCGGAGTATGATTTTACCATTCACTACCGCCCCGGGCGACTCAGTGCAAAGCCCAACGCCCTCACTCGGAGACCCGACATGTATCTGAAGAAATTGTTTGAAACCGAATGAAATGCATTCAACCATTGAGTGGTAATCCCACCCGAACATCTACATGCCGTGCTGATTTTAAACGAAGAGGGAATCCTCCAGCAAATCAGGAATTCACCCCCGGACCCCTTCTTCAACCAGCACGACCCCCGCAACAACCCCAACAAGTCGAGCATAGACAACCCCTTTTCGCTATCCCCGGACCACCGCCTGCTGCTCCAGAGTGGACGAATCTACGCCCCAGACCACAAGTCCATTCGCCTCGACATACTCCGGCAGCACCACGATCACAAACTCCGGGGGCACCCAGGAATCCGTAAGACCCTTCAACTCATCTCCCGGACTTATTTTTGGCCAGGAATGAAGAAGGACGTCACACGATACGTAAGGGCCTGCGAACCCTGCCTACAGGCCAAAGTCCCCCGCCATCGCCCCCACAGATTACTGAAACCCCTCCCTGTCAGTCGCCGCCCCTGGTCTTCAATATCGATGGATCATATCGTCGAACTCCCCGACTCCAAAGGTTTCGACGCAATCCTCATCGTTGTCTGCTGCTTTACCAAGCAAGCCCTCTTTATTCCCTGCCACACCACTGACACCGCCCTGGATTTTGCCAAACTGTTTCTAGAACACGTATTCTCCAAACATGGACTTCCTGACAACATTGTCTCCGACCGTGGACCCCTATTCGTATCTCATTTCTGGCAATCGCTGTGCAAGGCACTTGAGATCAAGACCAGCCTCTCTACCGCCTACTACCTGGAAACCGACAGGCAAACCGAGCGCGTAAACCAGACGTTAGAACAGTATCTTCGCCTCTACGTTAACTATTTACAGAACGACTGGCATGCGGAGCTTCCCCTCGCCGAATTCACCTACAACAACACGCCTCACTCCGCCACCAGAGTTTCCCCCTTTTACGCCAACAAGGGCTACAATCCCCGACTCACGCTGTCCCTCAAGGACATCCCCTCCCACGTTGCCCACGAAGTCGCTGAGGACCTCCGATCCCTCTACCAATTCCTCCGGGACGAGATCAACACCGCCAACCAAGCCTACTCCAAGCACGCCGATGCCCGTCGCAAGCCGACCCCTGACTGGCCTCCCGGCACCTTGGTCTGGCTCGACCGACGAAATCTTAAGACCCGGAGGCCTTCTATCAAACTTGACCACAAACGCCTCGGCCCATTCAAGATCTTCCGGAAGGTCTCCACCCATGCTTACAAGCTCGACCTGCCTCCAGGCCTGAAGGGCCTCCACCCTGTGTTCCATGTCCGACTCCTTGAAAGGCACGCTCCAGACCCCTTCCCCGGCCAACGCCCCAGCCGACTGCCCCCCGTCGAAGTCAAGGACGAGTATCACTACGAGGTCGACGAGATCCTCGACTCCCAGGTAGTTCACGGCCGACTCCAGTACTTGGTCCACTGGAAGGGCTACGGACCTGAGGACGATACATGGGAACCCCGAAAGAACCTCGACAGAGCCCCCGACGAACTCCGGAACTTCCACTGACAGAATCCTGCCAAGCCCCGGAACCCCCAGGACTGACCCAACACAGATGGCAATAGTGGGCGTAACCCCCGCCTCTGGGCTCACCAGGGATTCAACTCCCACCAATACTCTCCTACATGTTTCCATTTACTCCTCTCCTCGCTCTATCTGAAACTCCCCACACTCAGCAGAAGGACCAAAGACTGTATAGGAACAAGCAGTGTACAGGTATGTACTCAAACAAGAAAGGAGCAGGGAACAAGTCAACAATGGGGTCCGAATTCCCCTCACTCTCCCTCCTCCTCCGACCCTAACCCCACTACCCTTCCCACCATGAACACCTCCAACTGCGCCACTACCACCGCCAGAACCTCGGGTTGCCTGGGGAGCGGTTCCCCCACGTCCGTCACTATCTCCCACCACGCCCCGGGGTCTGCCATTGCCCTCCGCCGATGCCCTGCCAACAGACGCCCCATCTGCATAACCCCTTGACCCAACTCCGGTGGAAGGTCCCCGGGCATCCTCGCCAACCCATCATGGATGGACCCCAGTGCTGCCGATGCTCCGTTGAGAAGGATGCAATGCTCCCAGGCCCAGTCTGTGGAACCTGAATCAGCGCTTAAGAGAAGAAAGCAGGGAAACCACTCATGAAGCACTCCTTGCCGGCCCGAGGCCGCCTCGTTGGTGAGCCATTCCTCCTGCCGCCGCGCCCTCTCTGCTGCCGCCCGGACTTCCCCAGTGCTGGACCCCTGCTGGGTCTCCCGCACCCCTGAGCCTCCTGCCTGCTGCGTCGCCACCTCCGCCACCTCTGCCCGCGCCTGCAAATGCACCATCCACACCTCCAACTCCTGCAGACGAGATAATCGCTCCGCGGCAGTCCCGATGGCAACGTCCTTGTCTTTCCACGCCAGGTCCCATTCCCTCTGAACCCCATCCAACTCCCGTCGAGCCCCGTCCCTCTCCTCCCATACCCCCTGAATCTCCTCCTTGCATGCAACCAACAACCGTTCCAAGCCCTCTACCCGACGCCGCAGATAGGCCTCCGCAACCGACCACAACCTATCCACGGACTGCTCAACGGGGGCTCCGGACGTAGAGGAGTACACTGCGGAACCAGGGGGGCCCCCCATTACCTGCTTGCCCTGTGCCCGCTTACTGGGACCCGCCTCGGGTGAAGGGGATGCCCTCCATTTCCCTTTCTCCTGCATGGAAGGGGCCCCCTCCCTCCACTCACCCCATGGGGGGCCCACCTTCATGACAGGCACGCCAACCCATTCCCCTTCCCCAGCCCCGGAGCCCCTCCCCAACACCCTGCCCTTCCGCCCTTCCTCCAGCTGCGCTGCGACCCAACCTTGATCCCACCCTTGCTCCGCCGCGACGCAAACGGCCCGCCAACTCAGGGTGACGGAGCACTTCTTGTGCCGCGAACAGCACAGAAGGCACACCGACGTGTCCCGCCGTACCCCCGATGCAGGTTCCTCAAACTCACACTGCTCCCCTTGTCGGGTACAAGATGCACACTGCAGGGGCATGTTGGTCCGGGAAACATGAAGCTGAGTGGCCACTCACTGGGGCTGCCGCCTGACACCACTTGAGGGTGGGGGGACCCCTCGCCCGACCCACCGCCTTGGCAAACTGCTCCGGCGTCACCTCCGCCTGTACCACCCTCGAACCCTCTGGGACAAGCCGGACCACCCCCGGGCGGATGCCAGACTTGGAACGCGTAGAAGTGACCACGCCCACTGGGGGCTGCATCGCGTCCACACCAGACAGTGGCCCCGAGGGACCAGCCACGGCCACGGACAACTCTGCGAAGGGACAATCAGTGTTCTGGGGTACATGGAACAGACCGCACTCACGACTATGGTACATTGCCTCGACCCAACAGCGATCTCGGCAACCCTCTGAATCTTCGGAGGATGACGGCTGGGAAGGCAGGGACGGCGACCTAGATGCTGTGGGAGAATAAGCTGAAGAAGACATTGCAACAAGCTGGCAGACTCCTGGGTGTGTCCACCCCTTTTAATAACTTAAGAAGGGGCCCCTGATGAACAGCGGCCGCACCTCGACTTCCTTCCCCACGCCACCGCTGCTCGCTGCGGTTTGATCAATATTGATCAACTTCGATTCCCACGCCCTACCGATCCCCGACTCACTCCCTGCGTCTCAAGGGTCTCGACGCTGAAGGGGGGGTGATGTCACGACCCGCTCCCTAGCTCCCTAGACACTGCTCCCAACCCCTCCCGATTTCCCGTCTAACTCCCCTGAACCCTGCCCGCACTTTCGCACCCACACTGGACAACTCCGACGCTTCTCTGGCAAACCCCAATGGCAACTCCCTCTCCGTAGCCATCAACACCCCCCTAAAACCTTCCCCCACCATTCCTGGCCACGTCATATGTCCCCGACCCCCTACCCTAGTTCACCCAACCCGTCCCGGAGTGTCACGACGTCCCCGGAGCGGCCGCACCCCCAACTGATCCCATCAGAATACCGCCGCGGCCCGACCTTGGATTTGTCAGGTTCCGCTGACCCCGGGGGCTCAGCTGCACTGGGCAAGTCCTTACTAGGCGGGCGTGATTGCCCTGCATTGGTAACCAAACACTCGAAGATGTTCCGGGTCTGGGTGGGTTGCGCAGGTAGTTGGGGAGATGTGATCCAGACAGATCCGGGAAGGTCCAGAGAAGTCGGATTGTGGGGAAACGAGACGGTCTTGGCGGGGTTCAGGCAGAAGGCCGTACGGGAGATTTGCGGAAGCAAGGGAGTAGGTGGCTGTGTGATCAATGGGGATGGAGCTGGGGTTTGATGGGAGATCATTTGGAGCTGATGGAGTCCGGGACTGAGCGAAGAGTGAGGTTCGGACTTGGTAAAGGAGTGTCGGGATTCATAATCATAATTGCGGAGTTCGTGAGGTTGTTAGGGTTGGTGAAGACTTGGGCACAATGGTCTGACGGAGTCACCGAGACAGTGTCGGACGAGACAATATGGAACAGGAGTAGATTCGAGTGGAGATACGAAATGATAACGAGAACAATAACGAAATGGAGACAAGACAAGACCGGGAGACTGAGATAAGACCGGGAGACTGAGAGTAAGGAGAATGGGACACGAAACACGAAACATGAAAAGGAAACAATCAGACCATAGGTAACGTTAAGCAATATCAAGACTAGAGTACGAAGAGCTACTCGATGACTTATATACTGACTACCGGAGGACTTCGGGGTACATTGGCTGTGGCGGCGGGGCTTGGCGGGGCTTGACGGAGTGGGCGGGTGTCGGTTGTGATCAAAGATTGTGCCGCGCTGATACGTTGATGGGATCATTGGAGAACGTGGGTTGCCCTGAGGTTGTCGTGATACTCCGGAATAGGTCGGAGGAAGCAGGGTGTTGAGTTAATGATGGGTGGCGAAGATCGGGAATAGCAGGGGTGGTTCTCCGGGTTCGGGAAGCCCAGGGTAAGTGTCAGTGGCTGCGGGGCAGGCACCGAAGTTGGCCAGGGGGCCGTCGGAGTTAGCCGGGGAGGCGTTGGAGTTAGCCGAAGTAGGCGCGGGGCATGGGCGGAAGTTCGGCGGAGCGTTGGGGGTCCTTTTGGGGGTTTGGGGGTTTGATGGACGATGTGCGGGGTTTCGGGGAACGGGTCGTGACAGGATTGTACCCGACACCCGTCGACTCAGCACAGCTCCATCGACCCCCGCCATCATATCCGCCGCCCTCGGAGGCACCCAGTAGTCGGTATATAAGCCATAGAATAACTCCTCGAACTTTAGTCTTGATATTACATTTTACCGGTTTCCTATGTTTCGTCTCTCGTCTCGTCTCTATTTCTGTTTCTAGATTTCAAATCTATCTTTTCTCAGTCTCGTCTCATCTCCGTCTCGTCTCGACTGTACATATTTCCTTTGTTCCTCTGAAGTTCCCTTGCTCCCTACGCCAGTACGAACTCCGCGCACGCGCCACGACCTGAACATTCTTAACGACAACTCCGGACCTCGCTACCCGCTCGGCCCCGGAACCCACCAAGCCCCGGTAATCCCCTGTCCAACTCCGACCCCGCCCCCCATCAACCGAGAAGCCTCCGCCTACCCCGCAATCTACTTGTGCGCCCACTAACTAGCCCTGACACCCGCCCTGGGTCAACGACCAGTACCTCTGGTCTTAGACCCCTCCGAATCACTCAGGACTTACTCGGGCCGCTCTCCCTAGGGACCCCTTGCAAGCTTTCCCCACCTCCGCTCCAACTCCGGACGCCTGGTTATAAGCGCAGGACATCGCGTCCGCCTAGTAAGGACTCGCCAGTGTACTGAGCCCCCGTCGTCAGCGGAACCTGACACTGCCCACAACAAACCACCCTCCGACACCACCTGCCACCTCTTCACCACCTCTGTGGGTCGTACCTCCTGCTGCATTAGATGCTCCCACAAACCCTACACCTCCAACACCCACTCTGCCACCACTCACACCAAGGTGTCCTGCTCCCACTGCAGTGCCTCCTTCTCCCTCTATGCCGCATCCAGATCCTCCCTTACCTGTTGGAGCTCCCCCTCTCACACCATCAATGCCATCATCAAAGCCTCCACCTGCTGATATAGGAAAACCTCTGTGATTGAAGGCAGGGGCTCTGGGGAACTTAAAGCCTGTTCTAATAGCACGCCTGAGGTAAGAGAGTAAAAGTGAGGCCCCAGAGGCCCCGCCATCAACTTGTGTCCCTGCGGCCTCTTGCTGGGCCCTGCCTCCAACAGTGGGGAGGCCCTCTGTTTCTCCTTATCCACCACTGCTAGTGCCCCCTTCCTCTGCCCACCCCACAGAGGTCCCACCTTCTCTGCAAGTTGCCCCACACTCCCCTCCCCCAACACCCTGGCCTTCCACACCTTGCCCAGTTGCCCCCACACCCAATCCTTGTCCCACTCCTGCTCTGTGGCAATGCATGCCACCTGCCACTCCAATGAAATTGAGCACTTCTCATGCCTTGCGCAGCACAGAAGGCACACAGAGGTGTCATGTTGCAAGCCTGTGGAGGGCCCATCAAATTTGCACAGCTTGCCCCACTGAGCACAAAGGATACACTATAACCAAACAGTCAGTAAACGTGACCAAAAGGGCTTGAAAACTACCAGGGCTTGGTTCAAACACCACTTCAGCATTGGGGGGCCCCAAGCCTGCACCAATGCCCTTGCAAACTCCTCCACCATCACCTCTGCCTGTGGAACTTGCTGCACCAGTGGAACTCCCTCCCCACCCCCTGCCGCCAAACTCGACTCCACAGAATGAACTCTAGTCCATCCTGAGCCCCTCTCTCAAGTAGAGCCCCCAGAAGAGCCCAACACCATTGCGACCCACCCTGCAAAGCTCCATCAATTACCCCAAAAAAACAAGTAGACACTACTTACAACCCTGGTACATGGCACTGACCCGACACCAGTGCTCAAACTCCTCCCCCTCACTGTCATACACCACCACCTTGTCCACATTGGAAAACCATGGAGCTGAGTGATTGGAGGAGGACATGGAAGAAATTTTTGGAGGAACCCTGGGGTATGTCCAAGTCTTTTAATTGATTGGGAAGAACCCCCTGACAAAGCGGCAACCACACTTTGACTTCACCTCTCATGCTGCCATCATTTGCTGTGGATTGATCAATATTACTTGGCTTCAACTCCCATGCCCCCACCAATCCCTGACCTGCACCCCATGTCTCGAGGGTCTCAACGTTGAAAGGGGGAGTAATGTCACAACCCATTCCCTGGACCCCTGCACATTGCCCAATGACTTCCTGCCCCCCCAGAACCTCCCCCAATGCCTTGCCAAACTTCCACAGTGCTCCATGCCTACTTTGGCTAACTCCGACACATCCTCAGCTAACTCCGATGGCTTCCTGGCCAACTCTGACATCTTCCCTGCAGTTGGCAACACTTCCCCTGGATCTCCTGAGCCCCTGGGACCATTCCCCCACCATGCCTGACCCTGTTACATGTCATCAACTCGACACCCTGGTTCTTCTGACTTACTTTAGAGTATCACGATGACCTCGGAACAGCCCACGTCACTAATTGATCCCATCAACATATCAACATGGCCCACCCTCCAATTGTAACTGATACTTGTTGACTCCGTTGAGCTCTGCCAAGCCCCACCACCACAGCCAACATTCCCCAGAGCTCTCCAGTAGTCAGTATATAAGACATAGAGTAGTTCTTTGTACTCTAGTCTTGATATTGCTTAACATTACCTATGGTCTGATTGTTTCTCTCTCATGTTTCATGTTCCATGTCTCATTTTCTTACTCTCAGTCTCCTGGTCTTGTCTTGTCTCTATTCCATTATCATTTTTATTATTGTTTTGTATCTCCACCTGAATCTATTCTTATTCTCATTTCAATCTCATCTCAACTCTGTCTCATTTCGTTCAACTCCATCTTGTCTTGTTTGATCCATCCTGTCCATTGTGTTCCTATCTTTCCCAACCTTAATGCCTTTGCAAACCCCGCAATTATGATTATAAATCCCAGATACTCTTTAACCAACTCCAGACCTTGCTACATGCTTGGCTCTGAACTCTATCAACCTCTGTTGATCCCCCATCAAACTCTGGCTTTGCTTCCATCACTTGCATAGCCTCTGCCTCCTCCGCACCCACAATACTCACATACAGACTTGTGCCTGAACCCTGCCAAGCCTATCCCCCTTCCCCTCAGCTCATCCCCTACTCCTCCAGACCTCCCCAGACTTGCTCAGATCAATCTCCACCAACTATCCTCACAAGTCCCCAGTATTTGGGACATCTCCAAATGCCCAGTTGTCAGTGCAGGGAATCATGTCTGCCTAGTAAGGACTTGCCCAGTGTAGCTGAGCCCCCGTGGTCAGCAGAACCTGACAGCAGGGACAAAAAGAGCCAAACACAATTTACTGGACACTGTTTTTCATGCCTCATGTGTTTTTTGACACAACATGATCAAATAATGGACATTTCTGAGGTTGTGGAAAGGAGGCCACATGACAAAGTATGTTTGGTCACATCTATTGATTGATTGATGTTGACTAACAAGCTTATCAGTAAATTCTTTACTACATTGAGCTATTGATATATTGAACATCTCATCATGCAAGTTGATTTTAATGGTTTTTGACTATTAAAATGCTTAACAATGGATGTTTCAGGCAACCACCTACTACTCCTAAAAGCCAAAGGCAACAAGCTAGGAGTCAAAGGAGACTAGCCTCCCCCTTCTCCCCCTTAAGGGGGGAAGGGGGGAAGGGGGGGGAACAATTGTCAAGCAAATAGAAACAATAGATCTTTGGAACAGATCAATACTGTGCTTGTCCCACCACTTCAATTGGGGCCTGGGGGTATCAATCAATCTATGGGAACTGGAGGTTTGAGACCTATAGCCACTGCTTCTGGCTCTTTGAGAAGACCTATTAGGCAGGCAGCAGCTGCTGATGACCCATTTTTTATGGTCATTCCAGAAACTGTTTTGCCTGAAGGGTGGGATGCTCCTTTGCAGAATCCTATTCCTAGAGTGGTACCACCTCTACTTGCTCCTATACAGAGAAAAGGCAATAGAGTCAATCACTCTGCTGCTGCTCAAGCTGCTATGGTTGTTCCAGAAACAGTTTTGCCAGAAGGTTGGGATGCTCCTTTGCAGAATCCCTTACCTAGGATGGTGCCACCTTTGCCTGCTCCTGTACATAGAAGGGTCAGAAATGGTCCCTTGCCAGAGCTTATAATGGTACCAGCTCCACTTGCTCCCCAAGACTGTTAGAGAAGCAACAAAGGCTGAGACAGAGGTAACAAGAGCAGGCACTGGCAATCTTGCAAGAACAACAAAGGCTAAGGCATATTGCTATGGCTACAGAGCAGGAGAGGCAACAACAACAGGTACTAGCAGTGTTGCAAGAGCAACAAAGGCTGAGACAAGATCAGGAGAGGCAACAGGCATTGGCTATTCTGAGCCAGGAAAGGTTGAGGGAGAAAGAAGAGATCAGTCAAAGACAACTTGAAAATGCCACTGGGACTAATAAAGTCTGACAGCATATTGATCTGAATCTTGAATATAGGCCTTTGAATGCAGTTATGGCTCAAAGGATTTTTCAAGGCTGGGAACAGCAACATGAAGCTGATCTGGAAGAGGATTTCAATGATTTAGGTCCTCAGAATGATACACCTTCTGAGGATGACTTGGAATATGTTGATCCTGTTCAACAGAGACCTGCAGAGCAATTGGATCCTCCCCTTGATGTGCCATTGGGTCCTCAGGATGACATACCTTCTGATGATGACCTGGAATATGTTGATCCTGTTCAACAGAGACCTGCAGAGCAATTGGATCCTCCCCTTGATGTGCCATTGGGTCCTCAGGATGACATACCTTCTGATGATGACTTGGAATATGTTGATCCTGTTCAACAGAAACCTGCAGAACAAATGGATCCTCCCTTTGATGTGCCATTGGGTCCTCAGGATGATATACCTTCTGAGGATGACTTGGAATATGTTGATCCTGTTCAACAGAGACCTGCAGAAGACTTGGACCCTGCTCCACCCAACCATCCAGCAGGACTGCAAAATCCTGCTGAGCAGCCTCCCCTTGGACTTCCTATGCCACCACAGCTTGGCCCTGTTCAGCCTATTCCAAAAGGAAGGCAACCTTACTTGATTGAATACCCTCCACACTATCTTGGTCCTATGACTGTCATATGTCCACACTGCCAAGCTTTACATTTTGATGCTGAAAAGCTCACCAAGTCTACTAAAAACAATCCAAAGTTTGGCATGTGCTGCTTACAAGGCCAAGTGAATTTGCCTAGGCTTTGAGATGCTCCAGCAGATCTACTGAACCTGCTCCATGGGCATCATCCTCTCTCTGACACCTTTAAAACATCTATCTGTCAATACAATGCAGCCTTTGCATTCACATCTCTGGGAGTCAAAATTGATCATGCCATCACCAATGCTCCTGGACCATACAGCTTTAGGATCAATGGAGAACTCCATCATTTGACAGGTGCCTTGCTTCCTATTGAAGCCAATCTTCCTGTATATGCACAGCTCTACTTTTATGACCACAACCAGCAATTGGCTTTTTGTCAACAGAACAATTCTAGGCTGGACCCTCAGATAATGGCCTCTGTGCAGGATATGCTTGCTAGAGTCAATCCCTTCATTGACCCATACAGGCAGGCCAGGCAGATCATGGGAGAAGTTCCAGAAGGCCAAACACAAAGGCTTTCTGTCAAGCTTACAGCTGATTTTGGAGATCCTCAATGCTACAATGACCCCAATGAACAGGAGGGAGTTGCAGCTGTAATTCCTGGAGATGGCTCAGAGGAGCAATCATTGTATTGTGATATAGTCTTGCACTTGCATGGAGGGGAATTGAAGCAGATCAGCCATCTACATCCATATTACACTCCTGTCAGATTCTGCTGACTATAAGGGCTCAGCTACACTGGGTGAGTCCTTACTAGGCAGATGCAATGTCCTGTGCTTATAACCTAGTGCTCCGGGGTTTGCACAGAGTGTAGGGACTTGTGAGGGGAAGCTAAGGGGAGTGATCCAAGCAAGTCCAGAGTGGTCTGGGGAAGTCTAAGACCAAGTATATTAGATGTTGGCTTGGGTGGGCATCAGGTACAAGTTCATAGGTGCACAAGTAGATTATGGGGTATACAGAGGCTTCACAAGTGATGGGGGCAGAGCTGGAGTTGGACAGGGAGTCAATCAAGACTTGAGGGGTTGCAGGGCTGAGCATGGAGCAAGGTCCGAAGTTGTTGTAAGAATGTTTGGGGGTCATAGTGCATGTGCAGAGTTTGTACTGACATTAGAGTTGAAAGGAACTTAGAGAAACAAAGGAAATAGAGACAATCAAGATGAGATGGAGGTGAGACCAGATGAGACTGAGAAAAGAGATAGATTCAAGGCTAGAAATAAAAACAGAGATGGAAAGAAACATGAGACACAAGTAACCAGTTAATGTAATATCAAGACTAGAGTATGAGGAGCTACTCTATGACTTATATACTGACTACTGGATAGCTCCAGGGAACAGTGGGCATGATGGTGGGGCTTGACAGAGCTATATGGAGTCAACAGATGCTGGGTACAATCAAGGGGCAGGCCATGGCAATATTCTGATGGAATCAGTCGGGGATGTGGGCTGCTCTGGAGTTGTTGTGATGCTTTGAAGCAGGTTAGGTGAACTAAGGCAGGGGGTTGGGAGCATATGACATGGTCAGAAATGGTGGGGGAGGTCTTGGGAGCTCAGGAAACACATCAATGGCTGCAGGGAAGGCATTGGAGTTGACTAGGGGGGCTGTCGGGGTTTGCCAGAGAAGTGTCAGAGTTGGCAAGAGTGGGCACAGGGGGTGTACATGGACTGGGAAGTTCAATAGGGCATTGGGGGGAACTCTGGGGGAGTGGGCAGGTTGGGAACAATGTGCAGGGGTCCAGAGAGTGGGTCATGACATCACTCCCCCTTCAGCATCGAGACTCTTGAGATGTGGGGCTAGGGTCAGGGATTAGCAGGGCATGGGAATTCAAAGTTGAGTAATCTTGATCAAACCACAGCAAGTAGTGGTAGCATAAGGAACAAAGTCAAAGCATGGCCACTGTTTGTCAGGGGGTCCTTCCTAAGTCATAAAAAGAGTCAGATGTACTCTGGAGTTCCCCAACCCTTTGCAATGTTGTCCTCCACTTACTCCCCAACATCATCAGTACTGTCCACATCACAATCAGCATCTCCCACTTCCTCCTCCTTGGGGGAATCCAATCCTTGCCACAGTCACATTGAACACATGTACTATAGTTGTGAGTACCAGTCTGTCCCTCTGTGTCCTGTCATGGTTGATTGAGTTTGACAGAGTTGTCTGCCATGGTGGCTGGCCCTTTCAGGGCTTTGTCCCAAGGTGCAGTTCCAGTGCTGCCTGCCTCAGCATTGGCAGGGTGTTCCTCAAGGCCCAACTTCAGCTTGGGGCAGGTTATGGCTGTCCTGGAGGCATTGCAGGTAGCCCAGGTGGACATGACCCCTGAGAGGTTCATAGAGGCAGTGGGGCAAGCATGGGGTCCTCCAACCTTAGAATGGTTTCAAATGAAAGCCCTAGTGAGTTTGTAGCATTATTTGTGGGGTTCTGAGCTGATCTGACATCTTAATGCACTCTCTGTGCTTGCCACAGAGAATATTGTGAATTCAAGGAGGCAACACAGGAGTCCTGTTGGGACACCTCTGTTTGCATTCCTTGCCACACCAGGCATGAGAAGTGCCTAATATCATTAAGTTGGCACATGGCCTGCATGGTAGAGGAGCAGAGGTGGGATGTGGAATAGGTGGCAGAACAGTTGCTTGAGGAGCACAAGGAGAAGGTGTCAGGTCAGGGGTCTGGAGTGGAGGGCAGAGCAAGCGCAGGGTGGCCTGTGATGAAGGTGGGGCCCCTGCAGGGTGGGCAGAGGGAGGGGGCTCCATCAGTGTGGGATAAGGAGAAAAAAAGGGCATCCCCCTCACTAGAGGTGGGGCCAAGCAAGTGGCTGTGAGGGGAGGAGTTGATGGCAGGTCCTTTGAGGCCACATATGTACTCCTCTATATCAGGGGTTCTGGTGGGGGGTTCTGGTGGGGACTCCCATCTGCCCCCAGTGGTCCCCAAGACATTCTGGCAGCAACAAGCAGAGGCATTGTCCCAACTACTGGAATCACATGAGGAGGAAATTCAGAGAGTAGAAAGGGATCATGATACAGTCTAGTGGGAGCATGATGAGGCAAGGAGGGACCAGGATGTAGTGCAGCAGGAGTTGAGAGAGGCCATGCACATAATTACAGAGAGTTCTTTGGAGGTGCAGGGTTGCGGGAGTGCCTAGAGCAGCTGGAGGCAGGGGCAGAGCAGCAGGCAGAGGCCCAGTGAGGAGCCACAGAGGCAGAGGAGGCCCAGGCAGAGGTGAAGAGGCAGCATGAGGAGTGGTTGGCCAATTAGGTGGCCTTGGGGCACAGGGGAGTGATGCATAAGTTCCTCCACTTCTTGCCCCTTTCACCTCACTGACACTGAGCCATTTGGACTGAGTCCATCAGCACTGCATTCCCCTTGATGGGGTGTTGGCCATGCATGCCTCAATACAAGATGGATTGGCACAGATGCCTGAGGAGCTCCTATCAGAGTTGGAGCAGGGGTTCTGGCAGATGGGGCAGTTGTTGGTAGGGCATTGGCAGAGGAGTGCAGTGGACCCTGGAGCATGGTAGGAGATAGCAACCAACATGGAGGAGCCATTGCTGGAGCAGCTGGAGGTCCTTACTATTGTAGTTGCACAGATGGAGGTAGACCTGGTCAGGAGTAGGGTATGGAGAATCCCAAATGAGGAGAGGGAGTGAGGGGGGGGAGGGGGGTCAGGCCCTATTTTCTTGCCATCTTGTGGTTTCCCCTGTATAATTTTGTATTTCATAGCTCTGTACATGACACTTTCTTGCTGTTCTGCAGATTATATGTGGTTTGAAATTGTATGAGGAGAGAGTAAGTGAAAACACATAGGGGGTTACTTATGGGAGTTGAATCCCTGATGAATCCAGAGGTGGGGGTTACACCCACTAATGCCCTCTGTACTTTCTAGTCCTGGGGGTCCTGAGGCTTGGTGGGGTGCCATTGATGGAAGTCCTAGAGTTTGTTAGAGGCTCCATCAAGGTTTCTTTGGGGTTTTCAAGTGTTGTCCTCAGGTCCATAGCCCTTTCAGCAGACCAAGTACTGGAATCAGCTGTGGGCCATGTGAGAGTTAAGAATTTGGTCAATCTTGTAGTGGTATTTGTCCTCAACTTTGACAGGGGGCAGTCAGCTGGGGCATTGCCTGGGGAAGGGGTCTGGAGTGTGTTTTTCAAGGAGTTGTACATGAAACATGGGGTGGAGGCCCTTCAGGCCCAGGGGTAGGTCAAGCTTGTAGGCATGTGTGAAGACCTTCTGGAGGACTTTGAAAGGACCAAGATGTTTGTGATTGAGCTTGATGGAGGGCCTCTAGGTCTTGAGATCTTGTTGATTAAGCCAAACCAAAGTGCTAGGGGGCCAGTCAGGAGTGGAGTTGCATTGAGCATTGGCATGTTTGGAGTAGGCCTAATTGGCAGTGCTGATTTCATTTCAGAGGGACTGGTGAAGGGAGCAGAGGTCCTTGATGACTTTGTGGGCAATGTGGGAAGGGATATCCTTGAGGAATAGTGTGAGTCATGGGTTGTAGCCCTTGTTGGCATAGAAGGTGGAAAGTCTGGTGGCAGAATGAGGCATATTGTTGTAGGAAAACTCAGCAAGGGGGAGTTCTGCATGCCAGTCATTCTGTAGATAGTTAATGTAGAGGTAGAGATACTGTTCCAACATCTGATTTACTCATTCTGTCTGTCTGTCAGTCTCTGGGTGATAGGTGGTGGAGAGATTGGTTTTTATTTTGAGTGCCTTGCATAGCAATTGCCAAAAATGGGATACAAATAGAGGTCTGCAGTTGGAGACAATGTTGTCTGGGAGTCTGTGCTTGGAGAATATGTGTTTGAGGAATAGTTTGGCAAACTCTGGAGC
This sequence comes from Termitomyces sp. T153, assembly GCA_018296165.2. Lineage (NCBI taxonomy): Eukaryota > Fungi > Basidiomycota > Agaricomycetes > Agaricales > Lyophyllaceae > Termitomyces > Termitomyces sp. T153. The sequence continues at coordinate 31,814 of JACKQL020000074.1, forward strand.
ATTGTTGGTGGTGTGGCAGGGAATGAAGAGGGCTTGCTTGGTGAGGTGACAGATGACAATGAGGATTGCATCAAAACCTTTGGAGTTGGGGAGTTCAATGATATGATCCATCAAAATTGAGGACTAGGGGTGCCAACCAACAGGGAGAGGCTTCAATAATCCATGAGGACAGTGGCAGGGTACCTTGGCCCAGAGACAAGGTTTGCAGGCCCTTACATATTGTGTGATGTCCTTCTTCATTCCTGGCCAAAAGTAAGTCTGGGAGATGAGCTGAAGGGTCTTACACATTCCTAGGTGTCTGCAGAGCTTGTGGTCATGGTGTTGCTGGATTATATCAAGGTGAATGGACTTGTGGTCTGGAGCATAGATTTGTCCACTCTGGAGCAGGAGGTGGTGGTCTGAGGACAGCGTGAAGGGGTTTTCAGCATTTAATTTGTCAGCTGAGTCATTGTGGAGGTCATGCTGGGTGAAGAAGGAGTCTAGGGGTGAGTTTCTGATTTGGTGGAGGATTCCTTCTTTGTTTAAAATCAGCACAGCATGTAGATGTTCAGGAGGGATTACCACTCAATGGTTGAACACATTCTGCTTGGCTTCAAATGACTTTTTAAGATACATGTTGGACCTCCAAGTGAGGGCATTGGGTAAGAGGGTTTTGGACCATCAAGCTTGGCAGCAGCTGAGTTGCTTTGTGGTCATGAAGTATTGCAGATTGTTGTGGTCAGAGTAGACTTGAATGTAGTGCAGGGATCCCTTGAGGTAGGCCTGCCACTGATGGAAGGCTTTGACAATTGCAAGGAGTTCTTTGTCATAGATATCATAGTTGAGCTCTGCAAGGATCATTGAGCAGGTGTAGAAGGCAATGGGGCACAGGTCCTTGCCTCCAGAGTCTGATTAGGAGAGTATTCTGGGAATAGTGTGGTTAAAGGCATCACATTTGAGCACAATTAGCAGGAAGGAGTCAAAGTGGTGGAGGACTGGGGTGGAAGTGAAGGCCTTCTTGAGGAGGAGGAATACACTTTGGCACTTGCTGTCCCAATCCCAAGGGGTGTCCTTCTGTGTGAGTTGGTTGAGGGGTTTGGTGATTCCAGAGTAGTTGTCGATAAATCAGTGATAAAAGTTAGCAAACCCCAGAAAAATTTGCTTCCACAAAGATTTCTTCAACACCATCTGTGAGTGTGGCATATTATCCTACAAATAGGATTGCTCACCAATTGTTTAACTCTACCCTGGAGATCTGACAAGTCTCCTCTCAGAGCAGAGACCAACACAGAGTTCTCAGCATCATAGAGCTGTTGGAAAAGGACCTCAGTGGATGGAGACATATTGTAGCAGACAGCAATGAGCAGATTAGTGGCAGCTGGTGAACAAAAGAGGACTTGAAAGTCAAGAATTTCAAAATTAGGGTCACATGCATCTGTTGATTTACATGTACCATCTAAAAGCAGGATGGCTGCCAAAGAAGGTTGCAGCTTCCAAAGAATTTGATGCTTTGATGACATTTTGATGGCTGCCAAAGAAGATTGATGCCTTTCAAAGAATTGAGATTCTTTATAAAGAATTCTGATGCATTTCCAAGCATCTAAAAAAATCATGACTAATATGATGTATTCTCCATTGATTTTGTTCAACTGGCATAATGCTGTGTTTCTGCTGTTCCTTGATTGTTGTTTCTGCATTTAAAATAGATCTTGATATCACTTTTCATTTAAGTGGCTTGTTGCCAGTGGTGGTACCAGCTTTGGCCACCCCCTGTCTTCTTAGCAGCTATCTGATGGCACTAGGCAGATACATTCCTGAGGGTGGATTTTGTCACAAGTGATGGCAGCCAGTCATGAGAAATGGCAGGCAGCTGGATCTGCTGCCAGTCCACTGACACCAGCAGATTTTAGTGTTGAGTGGGGCTAGTCACTGTTAAATGTAATTGCAATGGACCCAGTAGTAATTAGCAACTCCAGATCCTGGTCAAAGAACTCCACTGAATATGTATAGTATGGCACAATGTATAGCCTCTACAGCACCCATATAACATGCTATATTGTGGGGATTCTGCTATGGTGTAGCAGACTCCACCAGCAAATTTGAACTTGCCCAGAGATATTCAGGCTTTTAAATAATCATGTGATCAGTCACATTGCATTGATGCATGTGTATGTCAAGTAGAATATCTCTGTTCTCTTCATTGTTGTGTGTCTACCTACTCTGTCTAGTATCTTTGTGCATCTTGAAGAATGGCTAAGAACTCTGCTTTGGCACACATTCTGTTATGGTCCAGAATCAACAAAACCAACAAATCACCTTTTCAGGAAGCATACCCCAGACACATGCCATCACTGATGCTCTGGGATCAAGCTGTTGACAAAGATGACATCCAAAATGCACTTGAAGGCATTGGGGTCCTTGCAGAGCACTCTGGATCTGACATCAGCATGTCTTCACTTCCATCCATCATAGAAGCCTACAATGCCAAGCCCATGTCCCCCATCAGATGCCTGCTCAGTGATGCAAACTTGGCCTTGACTGCACAAGAGCAAGCTATAGCAATGCAGGAAATGTTGGAAGCTCAGGACCAGCTCAGCAAAAAACTCCAGAGGCTGCAAATACTTGGTGTCAATGACAAGATTCTGGAGCAATACACATCACTATACCTTCACCCATACATATTTAGTGGACTTCCCAATCCAGCAAGATTGCATGGCAGCTTGGAGAAGACATCCAATGACAGGCCAAGCAAATTTAATGAGAACATGCCATTCCTGCTGTTGCTGATCCAGAAAAAGGAATGTCAAAAGGAATCACATAGATTGAGATAGATAGTCATAGATACTTACATATTACATATCATATGAGTTGAATGGTCAACTGGAAACCAGTTTTGAAATTTGGACACATCAACCATTTCCAAACCATTTCATTGTGAATGACTCAGAGATACTAAACAAGTATGCTACACATAGAAAAATAAGTAGAACACAGAAGATTCAACAACCCAGAGATACTGAGCAGGTATTATGCACATAGAATACACAGAATACACCTATGTTGGACACCAAAAAATGAATTTCCAAAATTATCTAAAAAGTCACATGCTCCAATTATCTCTGGGCAGGTTCAATGTCCCTCCACCAGTGATGTAGGATACAATCCAAAGCATGCTCCACTGTAATGTAGGATACACTACATGTATATGTCTCTATGTGGTGCTACAGTTTCCCTGTGGCCCCAGCACTAGTGGCTGGACCTAGCTGAGAAACAGGTATAGCAGGTCAACAATGACCTGTTACAATTTTCTCACAAGTAGGGATTTCAGTCTCTGTGCCACTACCAATGGAAGTGATGGAGGTGGACAATGACAAAGCAGTGTTGATTATGGCAATGATTGAGTCATTGGCCCCTCCAGTGGTCATACCTGCCTCTACCTACTATGGTGTATCTGTCAGACACACCATTTTTGGCCTTCTGGCTTTAAGCATGTTAGGGCACTCAGTAGTCACCCCTGTAAGTGAAGGGAAAGGGAAGGCAACTACTATGTTGCCCTTTATGCCAGCAAATGAGGGTGAGACCTCCTTGTTGACTGCCTAGAAGACAGTTGAGCAATGCTTCTCTGCCAAGAGAAAGGGCAAGGACAAAGCTGAAGAGCCCAAACTCTCTATGATTGCAGATGAGCAAATCACTCACCTCCTCTAGCACCTATACAATGGCAGAGTACTAGAAGACATTGGAGCTGACATCTTCAAGAACTCTGTAGTGCAGCTTGCACTATCTCAAGTTCTGAACAAACAAACTTGATATTTTCCTGAAATCAGAGATATGAGGCCCAATCATATTTCTTCTAGTCAGCAATGGGAAAGAAGAAGCATGTTGCATCCCCTCCTCAGCTTCCAGAAGCTAAGAAGGCTCATACTAAGCCCTCTGTGTTTGTTGAGGGTTTCTTAACTCAGGGGACACTGCTAGTGCCCTATGATGATCATGTACCTGCTGTCAGGGGATGTCTCACTTGTTTCCCCTTCTCCTCCTCCAGTTCTTGTCAGATTTGCTCTGTTATAGTTTTCCTTTATTCTCCTTCCTTTTCCCTATCTATTGGTCCTAGTTTCAGCCCTCAGGCTGCACCGGTTCTCTGTCAATAATTCAGACAAGTGTGCCCCTTTGACACTGCCACTGGCTTATGTAACTGCTGACCAATTGCTGACACATCACTTGTGTCTTTTTTCTCTGTCATACTGTACAGTTGTTTCTCACACTTCTGAAGCCTCTGAAGCATCACACCTGGCCTAGGGAATCCCCAGACTTGTTCTCTTTGGATTTCCCTTTGCCAGGTGAGTAGTTATCTCAGTAGACACTGTACAGTACTGAATAGACTTTGGATTTCCCTTTGCCAGCTGTGTGATTGAGCCCCAGCCTCCAGAGGTCACTCTTACACCTGCTAGTGAGGACTGGCTAATGGACAAGCACCTGGACTTTAGAGTGCCCCAGACCATGGCTGGACCCTCAAGACCAAAAACTGCTAAGGCTGGCTCAATGAAGCCAGCTACAACAACAGTAGTGGCAGATGACCCTGTGGTCATTGCCATCCTGGTGGCCTTTCCAGCAAATGTGCCACAGAGTGTAGGGGAGGGAACAATCAAGGTCCTTGAACTGAGGACCTACACTATTCCTGCAACCTTGTCCAATGAGCACCTTCCAATGATGAATTGAGACTCTTGTGACAATGAGTTCTTTGTCACCCAAGTGCAAGCTTCTTGGGCTACAGCTGGTGCAGCAGTTGCATCAGACTTGGGGAGTGGAATAAAATGCAAGCATCAAAAGGCTTGCACACAGGTTTTTGTTAGAATCTTGCTTATAACTTCCTGTAGTAGGCTCCAAAATGATGATGTCCACTGCTACCTAGCTGCTGTGCAGAGGATGGAACAGCTAGCAGTTTTGTAAGTGGAGTACAAACAGACCATAGAAAATGAGGGTGCAAGCCAAGCTAGGTCCCAGAGAACCCAAATCATTACAAGTAGCACAAGGTTGGTAGATGAGTGTAGCAAAGGAAGGGAACTCTGCAAGTAAACCCAGCTAGAGTGTATACAGAGTTGCTGGCATAAGTAGCACAAGTAAAGGCAGACTAGACAGAGATGCTAGGCAATAGCAAAAGCATTAGCAAAGAGCACAAGAAAGAACTGAAACTAGCCATAGTGCTAGCACTAAACATAGACTTGACAAAATTGTACCCAAAGGTGGTACTAGCAAAACAAAACAATGAGGTTACTAACTCAATTGAGAGAATACTAAGGCAAATGGAGGTGCTTTATAGTTGCAAGACTTAGATCTGAAGTCTGGAGCCAATAACAAGGTACAATTCTTTGATGGTTGTATAGAAGACAGGACAGTATTTATAGTAAGTAAAGTAATGAAACCAAAAGGAGTCAGCAACAGTGAACTGGTTGCTAGCAACCTAGGCAAGTTAGGAGGAATGACATGTGAAAGCAAATAACCCAAACTGTAGTCAAAACTGACACCTGGTATGACAGTCAGTCTGCCAGTTGCTAGGGTGTCATACAGTAAGAGAATAAAATTAAATCAAGAAACAAGAAAACTATGTTAATAATACCAAGTAAAGAAATATAATTGGCTACTTTGCTAGGAGGTCACTAAAGGTCACTAGTTGTCATAAAGGGAAAGTAGTCTGATGGGCTGAGAGTCTTAGACCACATGTGACAAAGTCACATGATTATCATGTCATGTAAAAACCAGGAAATCTGGAAGTTGCCAAAAACATAGGAAAACAGTGAAATTGGTGCTCAGCAAGAATGGGGTCTTATTAAAGCTTCCTTCCTGTCAAGATCCTTTGCCTTGTCCTTCTATGCACCTGATGCTGGCAGTATGATATAACATCCCCTGGCACTACAGAATAAGCCTGATATAACCACAACTGTAATTACAGGACTGCTTGTTATATCAATCTTGATAGGACCAGTTGAGGTGTTGCCCTATGTCAGTTCCTGCAGCATGTACAGGTGTGATTTACAGACACTCCTATGGTACTGCAACCTGAGCTTGCCAGTTAAGCCCCACAGCCACTTTACTACAGTTTGATCTGTTTGGAGTTCATATAGCCCTCACAGTAGTTCCCATACTATCTTCTATTGCATAATGCTTGCCAGGTCAGCTTGCCCACCCTGCATGGGTCACAACTTGCACCCCTGATCCCAGACCCTACACTTTGTTTGGCACAATGCTAGGCATGCCACAGCAGCTTGTTGACTTCACTGATCTGGCATCATTCCAGACCACCCAAAGGTTGGATGGCTGACTGGAGGTCACACAATATATTGGCAACTAGTCACAACATGTCTTGGCACTTTCCTTTCTCAGACCTACTCATATTATGGCCTCACAGGTTAGATGGGATTACAATTTTCACCCCTCCCTATTTGTGGCATCAGAGAACTGATTCCTTATCTGTCTGGACACAAGATCAGTGGTGACAGTGCATAATGATGTCCACATGCTAATGGTGTTAAGTAATGTTCCTTATGGCCTGATCAACAAAGCCTTCCTAAGAGCACATGGATGAGCAGTGGCTTTCCAGCAGTGTTGAAATAACTCACCACACACTCAGCCAGAGTCAAAACCCCAGTCTTGCATTTGCAGACCATGTGACCCACTTTGGGACACAATAGTGCCAGCTGAGCCACCATGCTCCTATATCAAACACTTGTGATAATGTCAACAGCATCAAATGTTGAACCAGACAAAAAGAAGTCAACCAAAGGGAATTGAACCAATAACATTCTGGATGAAAGGCATAGTTCTGAGAAAAACTCAACAGAAACAGTGAACTAACCAGCTGAGTGATAATTCCTAACACACCAAGCCTATGTACTCACAGGACCTGCTTGTTGAACATATGGTTAGCCTAGTGAGGGATCAGTCAGAGTTCTGGTTAGGTAGTCAAAGGTCTGGTTAAGTTCAGGTTCTGTTAAGGTCTTGTCAATATGCCCAGAGTTCCAGAAATTTTCTGAAGGAGAGCTTGCTCTCCTTATTGCAATAATTTCATAATAATATCTAAGGTTCTATGGTCAAGTAGTTATTGTCAGGTTTTGCTGACAATGGGGGCTCAGATCCATTGAGCAAGTCTTTACTAGGCAGACATAATGTCCTGCATGTATAACCTGTGCTTTGGTGGGTTCTGGACATTAGATACTTACAAGAGCAAGCTGGAGAAGCTGTCTGAGTAAGTTTGAGGAAGTCTGGATAATGCTAAGGGCTAGGTATGGTAAAGGGTGAGTATAGAGGTGTTAAGTATGAAGTCCAGGAGTGAATACTTGGGAGGTGGGGCTACTTAAGTCATGCAAGCAATGGGAGCAGGACTGGGGTTTGCTGGGCAGTCAGGTATGGTTGATGGGTTCTAGGGCCAAGTGTAGAACAAGGTCTGGGTTTAGATAGGAGGTACAGAGTTAGAGTGGCAAGAACAGAGATTAGAATGGAAGTAGAGTTGAGATAGACAAGATGAGATGGAGTCAAGACAAGATAAAGACAAGAACAAAATGAGATTGAGACAATATGGGACAGAGACTAAAACAACAAGACAGAACTGGGGCACAAATTTAAGTAATATCAAGACTACTGCAACTGAAATTACTCTACAACTTAAATACTGGCTGAAAGAAACTGCTCTCCAGTCTTGTGGTCTTCATCATAAGCATTGGGAAGAGCAGGGTGGGATATTTTGGAGTGTGCCATCATTGTAGCATTAAAACAAGCTGGTGGTGACATTTTAGGGGGTGTAGGAAGTGTCTCAGAAGTAGGAGAAGGAAGGGGGAGGCATTCAAGGAGGGTCTGAAGGAAATGGGCAATAGTCTCCATGGATTGGCATAAACTGATGAGTTTCTTGGTGTGGAGGGCAAGAGAAGCTTGAGTAGACTGCTCCTGAGTCTCTAGAGCTATCAAATGGTGCCAGGCATTGTCCTGAGGGCTGGAAGCATCCAGGGGGTCAACTGGCAGTGTTGGAATAGTCATAGAGGCTAGTCAGGCTGGAATTGGATACACAACAGTGGAGGAGAGAGGAGCAGAGGTAAACTCTAGCAGCTAAAGGGAACTTCCAGACTGAAATGAGAGACTTGTGCTACTGTAAGGGTGACCTCTAGAAGCTGTGGCTCAGTCACACAACTGGCAGAGGGAGATTCAAAAGGTCTAACTACTCACCTGGCAGATGTAGATCCAAAGAGAACAACTTTGAGAATTCCCAATGCCCATCAGGTTCCGCTGACCACGGGGGCTCAGCTCAACTTATGCTAGAAAGGCTTATTTGTGCAGATAGAGTCGTTGATCCTACTTTTCGTACAAGGGATTATGTAGATACTTCAATCATAAAACGACATCTCACCAAAACCAAGCCAGAAACGTTCGAAAAAGATCCATCTAGTCTCTGAATTTTGTGTAGTCGAGTGCACTAGCCAAGGTTGCATGACATTTCGGTAGAATTATTCGGATGATATTGTTCAAAAGGGGCTCGAACTATTACTAGAACTGACATCCCAACAGCCTATCATCCTTTGTAGTACTAGTAGATGATTTCAAGACTGAGATAAGAGTTTTATCAATGAACCGGATTTAACTTCCTTTAGATTTGTCATGTAATGAGAGCGATGGATATAGGGATATGATAAGTGATGTACAAACAGCATAATGAGTTGTCGGTTGATTGAGGTGATTATATAAATGCGAGGATGCGAGAAGACAAAGCAAACAACTTGAAAAGCGTATAGATCGACGTATTACCATTCGAATTCACTGAGGAACAAATGAATGTGAGATCTTGGAAAGAATGATCGAGACATTACCCCGTGCACTTGGCAAACAAGTAATCCTTCCCATTGACATGTATCATACCATCTTTCAGAATGCACTTCCACTTATTTTTGACACGCGCAACCTAGAAGCATGTGTGAGCATTGTCCGTGGCAATAACAGTAGAGACCATTGACTTTATCATATGTACAGAAAACGATGTCGGTCTCTCCTGCAACACCCTCATCAGCCTCTTCTTCGCCCTCAGTGTCCGAGTCGTCAAGATCGCTGTTGATTGCCTCGGAGTCTGCCGCTGGGGCTGGAACCGTAGTCGTGGCAGCTCGCGGTTGCGGCAGAGACGGATGGGACGTTCGAGGTGCAAATGCCTGTCCTTGAGATGGAGGTGGCGAATCGTCTTCATCCCCGGATGACTCTGATGGTCCATCGACCTGAGGTATACGTTGCGCGGGCTGTGAAGCTCCCGGTGCCGGTGAAGGTTGCGCCTGGATAGTGGCAGTGGCAGTATAGGCAGGCCGAGGAGGTTGTGTCTGAGGTTGAAGCTGCCGAGGAAAGGAGATAACCCCCGTTTGACCGCCAGGGTGTTGTGAAGCCGGTCCAGGTAAGGGGGGCCGAGGGCCGTTGAGGACCGGACCAGCAAGCGGAGGCAGAGCGTAAGACATGCTCGGGTGCAAAATGTATCGAGAATCGATAGGCTCAGCTTTAACAGAGTTCATACCGGGCTGTGGCAGCGCATAGGGATTCGGGTAGTGCGCGGGGTGCATCATCAAGGGGTGCTGATACGTGAGCGGGTGTGGAGCAGCAGGATGCTGAGTGGCTGGCGCCGGCGCCGGCGCCTCAAACTCTGCAACATGAGATGCTATGACTTTGTTTTCCCATTTCTAGTGAAGGGGTAGTACAAGAGTAGACAAATTTAATCACACTGGACTTACGTGCTGTAGCTCGGCCAGAACATCCTCAGAAACGCCATATTCATCGAATTCAGACTTAATGTTTGCCATGACATCGTCGATAACGGCGCGGTATATGCCAGGCTCAAAAACACGAAGGAGCCATTTAAGCCCAGGTGGTCTACTACGAACAGGGAATCGGTGAGCAGCTCACCACTATCTTATTTGACATTTCTCAGCGTCGTCGTCGTGAACGTAGACGGTGACGGGCTTCACCAATATTGGGGGAGACGGCGACCAAGGTGATGGAGGATGAATAAGGCCCTTTTATACATCATGTGTCGATCCAAAAACCCAGGAACATTCAAACTCCGACGTATGACCATTTCGCTTTTTCACACGCACAGACCAGTAGTGACGTAGAGTACCATTTTGGACAACGACCTATGTACAACGAAATCGACTCTACCGCGTGGTCATCGAGGAAACCTACGAAGGACCTTGTCATCTAGAGGATCCCGTACATATATCCGTCGTTTTGGACCGAAAATGGGAGCCAGATCACGGGTACTATCCCTGTAGCTATATTCGCTCCCACTGCAAGAAGACAATTCGAGGGATGGATCCCAGTGTGAAAACGAAGACTCAATCCCCGAGCCCGTAGGTGATGGTGTCCTACCTGCACGGAGAAAAGTATTAACAGGAGGAAGGGTAAATCGATGTCGAGAGGGAGCCTTGTTGAACGAGCCGCCACCTCGCAAAGGCTGGCTATCCCATGGTATAGGATTGTGACCGATGTCCTCGACGGGAACAGAGGCGCCATGGGATGGTAGTGGTTGGATGGGTGGAAGCGGATGAACCATCAATGGTTTTGGAGCATCCTGGACAACATATGGCTGTATCATTGTCACAGGTTCCGATGAGAAAGAGGGACCTTGAGGTGAAGCAGACGAAGTCGATCGTTGAGAATTGAGTTCTCCAGATTGTCGTTTCCTTGACTTGCTTTTATTAGATTTTGCACACTTGAAGATACCAGGAGGTGGCTGGATTCCTCGGAGAGCGGGCAAGTCGTCGATCGAACGGAGGCTGTCAATTGTACCATCTGAAAAGTATGCAGCTTCGAGTGCAGTCAGTATTGGCGGATGCGAAATGTTAATCAACGCACTCAGATGCCATTTTCTTCTGCCTGTGGGCGTGTCGAACCAAGCAGAATAGGTCTGCTTAACGAGCCGGTCCCATGCGTTGGTCGAGTTGGTCCTTGCGAAGGGGATTAACAGGGAAGAAGTGGATAAAGCAAAGACGTACTTTTGAGTGTAGAACAAGAAGTCCTGAAGTGATCGGAATGAGCCATGCTAAAATTTGCTTCCGCATGGGACGTACATCTCGGACGCGTGATGGTCCCCATTGCTTGCCCTCCGTGAATCTGTCCATCCCTTCGCCCGTAACGTCCACGTTCCGGGATCCCCTCTCTTCCCATACGTATACACAACCCGACGTAAGTGCCTCTCGCTCCTCGTTGCCCAGGCGTCTCTCGAGCATCTTCAGCCGTCCAATCTGCACACCGTAAAAGATCCTGTGCACATCTTGGGAAGAGCGGATGCGCACTCCTCTGAGAGTGGGCTGCTGCATATTGACAAAGGAAGTGGGGTGAAGCCAACCTTCTGGGAACAATTAGGACTCGGAGGCCTAAGAACAAACACAGATCAGAGAAGTGCCTTGATAATGAATTTAGATTACCATTCAAATCTTCAATTGACATGCTTATTTCCACACCCATCTGACACCTGACGCAAGCTGACGATGATCCCGATTTGAGCCATGCTAATCACTCTAATACTCTTAACGTTTACTTGATCAAACTCGCGGACCCTGATATCATCGGTTCTCTGCGGCCACTCCCACAAAGATATCATTTTGTTATCGATATACAACGTGAGGTACGTCTAAAGAGAAAGCTGCGTGAAGTTTCGGCGGAGTTTATTCACATGATGTATCTCTTAAAGGAAATAAGGTTACTCACTAGCTGTGGCGCATGTAATGGAGAGGGTACATGCATGAAGATCGGGTTTCACCATTACGCCTGACGCACGAAAGAACCATATTGTGGGTGCTGTTCTGTGCTGTTTCAAATTTTATTGATGTGATTGTGGGCGATTGTCTTGCTAACAAAGGTACGTCCGATTCTTGCATGGATTAGAATGTCGGCTTTGTAGGTGCCTTCGAAGAAGGCTAATCACACTTCACCACAACTGTCTTCCTCGATGATGGACGACCTTGGGCCATGTAAACTGGTCAGAAGTTGCAAAGAAATCACAGCGTGGACAAGACATCTCGAATCGCCCCAGAATCAGTGAGGCGACAATATCCTATGTCCAACCCAGAACTCCACCCTGAATTACAGGATCCCGAAATTGATGATTCGGATCTCCGGGACAATTCTACATCGACGTCACCCTTTCCACCGGATTTTGATGCACAACGAGGGAATAATAGATAGTATGTGGGTACTTCCATTCTTCGGATTCTTCGCAACACTTCAGTTTGATATAAGACCAGAGATAGGAAATTAGGTTCCGACTCGGAGATTGATGCGATGGAACGGTCCGAAATATAACCAAGACATCATATTACACTAATCTACAAAAGTCAAGTCGGTGTCGTCGATATGCACAAAGAAACAGGAAAGTATACGAAAGGGAAAAGGCAGTTCATTGAACCCATGTCGAACTGTGAAGAAAAGACATCAGTGCCTTTTCATCAAGGGGATGTCGACGGGGAGGGGGACAAGTTCTAAGATATTCCAAAGGGGCGAGATGACCAGTTGGAGTGTGAGGTGATGATGGGTAAGGAACATTGTATATGTGATAAGTTCTGATGATTGGGAACGGCGCTGATACTGGTGGGATCCGAACAACACCACGATTTCCAGCGCGCGCCGATCTATACATCCCTGGCGGGACACGTATGGCAGCAAGATCGGGGAAGTCATTCACAGTGTAAAGAGAGGCAAGGGTATCCTGAGTAAAGTAGGCAACTAGATAGCGTTGAATGAGGCGGCATGATGTGAAGATGTTACGAGACGTACTCAGGTGCCACTTACGACGTCCGCGCTCTGTGTCAACAAAGACCGAATATGTCTGTTTGACAAGATTACTACGCTGTGGGTCACGTAGCTGAGAGCGCGCCAATTGTCTTCAAATCTATCTAAGTGGTATGAGAGGCTACGAAGGTGAGAAACCTTACGTGGGGAAGGAAGTCGGACTTGACGAGGGAGAATCATCATCATTTGGCGTGACGCCCTTTTCGTTGTAGTAAAGAAACTCCTATGTGGAGCTGAGAAGACCCAGTTTCAACGCCGGAGACAAAGGATAGACTTACGTCTCTCACACGGCTTGGGCCCCATCGAATGGAATCAGTCCAACGTTCAATCCCTATCTAGACGTGATTCAGCGCCAAATTTACTAAGTAACAAGGGGCGTCAGAATTACAGAGGATTCAGAGTTGGGACCTCTTTCTTCCCAGACAAAAACATCCCCCGACTGTATGCTTCGTCTCTCATCGGTGTCCAGACGACGGGTGATCATCGGACGCAAACCTCTTCGAACAGCGTGGAAGACGACATGGGCATCTGACGAAGTACCGATGCGCAGATGTTTGCAAGTGGGCGTCTGCATTATTGAGCAGGGAATATAGTCGCTCGGTCTGAGCCGTTGCTGAACTCGTTTGGAGACTGTTCTCTTTTATACTAATTGGACAGTGTGTCATGCTGATGATCATCAGGAGGAGCTAACCTTAACACTACGTGTAATTGATGGCTTTATAGCAAAAAATACTGAAGGTACCCCAATTTGAGTTGGGATGATAGGGGATAAACATTTCTTCCGTAAGATGTAGGGAAACCGGCGCTTGTGTGAGAGCCGGAAGTGTTCAAGTTACCGAATCCATCTATTTTACCTCTTCCATCAATTTGAACAAGTTATAGATCGGCGAACGCCTTTCGAAAGATTCCTCGAAGTTCGAGAATCAGATCGGCCCCAAATGGAGAAGTTATGTATTGATTGTTCTACATACCCCAGTGGAGATCACTTAAGCTTGTGATTGGGTCTGAAATTCAAACAAGAGAAAGATATCGTTTTGTTGAGAACAGTACGGGGTGATAGCAAGTAGATCACACAGTTCAATGATCAATCTGCGTTCAAATGTTTGATGAGCGCGTGAAGAGTGAAAGAGGTCTACAGTCGCTTCAGAGCGTTTGATATAAAGTTTGATGGAGTACAGGTGGTATGAGCATGGGCCACGCTTCACAATAGCCGCGTGGCCTGAAGATAGTGTTATCCAGTAGATCACGGGGATGAGACTGAACAGTGAATGCTGAAGCTGACATCGTGATTTCGTACACGGTCATAGCAAAGTTGATCTTGAGCCCTGCAAACAGAAGCTGGAGGGTTCGGCAGATTCATACCTTATCAGGCAGTTTCATGATTGCCGATAGGAGTCGTTTTCTAAGGATCAGTATTCTAGTGATCATGACATTAGGCGCCACACGAGTCGTGTTTGGAAGGTACATTTATTCAATATCGCTTTTGTATAGGCTGTGCTATTAGTTTTGAGCGTGAAGACCATCTGGGGAAGAAAGATCCACAGTAGCGCCAAATTTCTGTCTGGTATCCAGCGCTCAACGCTATTGCTAAGCGCTCAGTACTCAAGATCCAGTGATAGACGGAGCAGAACCAACTTGAATGAAGTATGAACCTGCAAAACCGCTCATGTTAATTGATCACGTGCCAGAGACCATCCCGTCCTTTCGATTAGTAATCAACCACGAATCAGGACATGATCTGGAGACTACGCGTCCCATCGGTGTCTTTTCCAATCTACCATCGCAGATCTTTCTTTACTGTCTCTAGAATTGCTGATAATAAGTCCACAATGTCTGTCCAACAGCCTCCTTGGAATATCCCAGACCGAACCGCCCCAGAGCCCGTTCTCAAAATATATAACTCTCTAACGCGGACCAAAGTCAGTTTTTTGTGGAGACTCTTGTTTCTGACGCTTACCTAAAACCAGACGGAATTTGTTCCAAGGAATGGCCGCTACGTCAAGTGGTATAACTGTGGCCCCACAGTCTACGATGCCTCACATATGGGACATGCCAGGTACTTATGAAGGAAGAAACCCTTATAGCGATAAGACCTATTCATGTTGTTGCAGGAACTATGTCACGCAGGATATCTTGCGGAGGATCATGACTGACTACTTTGGATATGACGTTCACTTTGTGATGAATATAACTGATATCGATGATAAGGTAACAACAATATATCATTTGATTATTAACCTCACGTCGTGCATTAGATCATTATTCGTGCTCGTCAGAATCATCTTCTGGAAAATTTTCGCAAAGAAACCAAATCCCTCTCGTCTGAACTCATAAATCACATACTTTCAGCATGGAGATCTCATGTACAAGGAAAAGTTGGCAAGGGTTTGTCTGAATCGGATCGTCCAACGGAGGGAGAAGAAGAGTCTGCATGGCCACGTTTGACTGAGCGGATCCAAGACAATGCATGGAAGCAAGAATGCTTGAAAAGAGATGAAAAATTTGATATGTATTTCTCCTCCGCGGTGTGTTTGTATCAGGCTCTTGCTCAGCGTTTAAGTTGACAGTTCATAGATACGCACGCTGTCAGCCATCCATACTGCACAATCCCGCCTGGATAATGGACAAACTGGTTTGGATGCTGCTCATCAACTGATTGACGAATCCCGAGATATTCTTGCCCAATCATTAGATTACCAAGTAAGTGGGATTTTCTTGCCGTGTGTTTCCTCATAGATTATAATGAATCTTCTAGTTAAGCGGAACCGTAACCGATCCTGCTATTCCTCGATCTTTGGCAGCATTCTGGGAAGGTCAATTCTTCAAAGACATGGCTCGCTTGAAGGTTCGTGAGCCTGACATCATTACCCGCGTGACGGAGTACGTCCCAGAGATTGTGAATTTTGTGGAAAGAATAATTCACAATGGCTACGCCTATGAAGCCGAGGGCAGTGTCTATTTCGATACGAAAAGCTTTGACAATGCAGAAGGCCATAATTATGCGAAACTCGAACCTTGGAGTAAAGGTAATAGAGAACTCTTAGAAGATGGAGAGGGTAATGGCAATTTCATGATCTTTATGTTCATTTTCCACTCATACTCCACTCAGGTGCTTTGTCAAAACAATCTGGTAGTCGATCAGCCTCTGATTTTGCTTTATGGAAAGCTTCCAAGCCCGGGGAACCTTCATGGCCTTCACCTTGGGGCTCAGGCAGACCAGGTTGGCATATAGAATGCTCAGTTATGGCGAGTGCTATCTTTGGTGACAACATGGACATCCACTCTGGCGGCATCGATCTGGCCTTCCCTCATCATGACAATGAAATGGCCCAGTCAGAAGTATGATTTCAATTCTTTTCTGATCGGCGATGCTGACGAGCATTAATCAGGCTTACCATGATTGCGGTTCGTGGGTTAACTATTTTATTCACACTGGCCATTTGCATATTGAAGGGCTAAAAATGAGCAAATCGCTGAAAAATTTCATCACAATCGACGTCAGGAATTGAATCTTGAGTCCACGAGCTGTACTGATACTCTTGTTCAGGAGATTTTGGAAAGGCACTCAGCCCGACAACTACGGCTTGCGTTTCTGACTCAGTTGTGGAATGCGAAAGTCGACTTCTCGGAATCTTTGATGACTGGAGAAGTCCGTGGTTTGGAGCTCACGCTAAATGTAATTCTCCATCAAAGCCGATTCGACCGCGCTGATACCCAGTTCCTAGAATTTCTTCACCGTTGTGAGAGCTCTTGTTAGCCAAGCACGCGTTGACTTTACCAAATCGGATGGTTGTCATCATTACGACACTTCAGAATCTGATTTGACAAACTAGTGCGCATAAACGAGTCTGTCCCACCCACAATGCACACTGAATTCCCTCATAATCAGTTTTCATGACAGCCGGTCAAAGTTTCGGGCTGCGTTGTGTGATTCATTTAATACCCCGGCCGCCCTCGATGTTCTTCGTGACCTTGTTTCGAAAACAAATGTGTATATCAACTCTCGCGGGAAGAGCTTGAATGTTAGCGTGGTGGAAAATTGCGCCCGATGGATCGGACAGATGCTTCGGATGTTTGGCCTTGGTGAGGGTGAGAACTCAGAAATTGGATGGGGCCAGGACGACCATGAAGGTGGAGCAATCAATGTGGGTCTTACCGCATATTCTGCTCTTCTTCTTACCACGAATACAGAGAGAAGAAATTCTCATGCCGTACCTCCGGCAACTTTCTTCGTTCCGTGATGGTATCCGACGACTTGCCATGGAAAAAAGTGATTCGGCTCATAAGGACATTTTGGCGTTGTGCGATAAACTCCGAGACGTAGATCTTATCCCTTTGGGTGTCGCTTTGGACGATCAAGAAGGCGAGTACTGTATCTTGTCTCGCTCGAGCCACATCTGAGCTGGAAAACATGTAGACGGGAAAGCTCTTGTGAAACTTGTACCGCCGGCGGACCTTATAAGAGCCCGCAACGAGAAGCGAGCTCAGACAGAAGCAAAACTTGCCAAAAAAGCTGCCGCAGCTGAAGCCGAGCGTCTCAAACGCCAGCAGAAGATGGAAAAAGGCCGCATTCCTCCACAAGAGTTTTATAAGCCTCCCAATGTTGATGAAGGAATCTACAGCTCTTGGGACGAAGAGGGCATTCCCCTCACGGATAAAGACGGCAAAGAGTTGAGCAAGAATCAGGCGAAGAAGGTTCGAAAAGATTGGGAGACTCAGAAGAGGCTACATGGAGAATATCTCGTTTGGAAGGATAAAAGTAGTTAGATTGTATCCGACGAACGATGACACGAAAAGCTATCTATTACCAATCGCAGGAACTTACTATCAGTTTGGCTATTCTATTCAGGCGAATCTCATCATCAGCATCAAACCCACCCACAGCAAGGCAATCTAAATCCAAAACACCGACAGCTTCTTCAGTCCCATCGTCTTGGGGGATGAGAAGTGGCACAACAATCTCGCTTTTCGTTTCCCCGTCACAGGCAATGTGGCCAGGGTAAAGGTCGACCTTCGGTACCCTAAGGGTCTGTCGTTTATTGAAGGCGTCGGCACAGACACCCCTCGGTTTAGGATAGACATTGATGAATTGACACGCCGGCTTCCCACAGAAGGGACCTAGCAGTAGCTTTTTATGATCATTTGAGGATGTGATGACTTCTGTGCCGCGCGGAGCGGGGAAGAGATAATCAACGATATAGAAGCCTATTACAATTCAGCGTAGAAAAAGACGCTCCAGAGTCAAGCGCACCACACCAGTTCACAGCTTTTTTATCGTCTTGGCCAAAATGAGCGGGGAATCCTTGTAGCGAGCTAAAGATATGAGCAGAGGCATTTGCGAGGTTTGTGATCTGACAGATGTTAACCCAATTTTATGCCATTTCAAACCGGCAAAGGAGTTGTACCCAATTACGCTGCCCATCTAGCAGTGCCTCGAGCTGACCGTACACATGGTCCCAGAATTCTTTTTTCGTCTGGATGCTGGGACATAAAGTTTGATTCGGGGCATTGTTTCAAGACAATATCTTCGATGCCTTACCTTTTGGGAACTAATGAAGCATCGGCGTGGGGCATTGCTGGAGTATGTTTAGTAAAGAATTGCACTGTCGATGCTTCATGATGAGATCAAATCGAGATACTAAGATCTAATCATTGCTCTGATCGCTTTCTGTGAGGCGCACTGAACCTGACACATCATCCATACCCACTGCATACTTTCCGATGGCGCCCTATCTTGAGACTGTAAAAGTAAGTAAAACTATCATCCATCAATCCCGACTTAAACCTCTCCAAGTCTTTCGCAGATGTTCCTGTCACCGACGCTGGCGTCGATACACTTGCTTTCTTGGAAGCTGCAGAGGGCCTCGTAGGCATCTTTGGTACGAATTTCAAACAGCTCAATAGGCATCTATTAAGATTCTCGGCGTAGATCTCCTTGGATCGACCGCTTTCTCTGTTGTGCAGAATGATATAAAAGGAAACATTGCTGTTCGATCGCTTCGACTTGCTTCATCGCTATACCTATACCTGACTAACGGTTCCATCATTAGAAAGTCCGCGCTCGGTATGACGCGGCTAGAAATCTGTCTGGCACTCTAGAAAAACTTGTCGAAAACGAGAAGATGGAGAAGAAGCGCACGGCTACTGAAGGCCTTTTGTGGCTTCTGAGAGGTCTTTCTTTCACCTGCAAGGCGCTGCAAAACTCACAAGCGAACAAGACGGAAGAGTTGGCCGGGGCGTTCGCAAAATCTTATGAGGGGACCTTGAAAAGATTTCACAACTTCGTAGTCAAAGGAATTTTTGCCGTAAGTATCATATCGAAAAGCCCGATTCATCATGTTTGATTTGCAAATCCATAGGTGGCTATGAAAGCATGCCCATACCGTGCTGATTTTTACAAAAAGCTTGCTGCCGATCCTTCCGGTGGCCCGCCGGCATCCCAGGAGAAACTCGATGAGGAGCTGAATAAATGGTTAGCAGCGCTAGATGCTATTGTTGCTCGGGTCGAGGCATTTTATGAGAAGGGTAGCTATGGGAAGGGATTTTAGAGGGAGAGCGGTAGCCCCTAAAGCTGTCGGATCTATCAAGGCTGTGTTTATGACTCTCTCACAAGCTCACGCGATACAAATAGCACTCCGACAAGCTCTTCTGTCTACATCACGAAGATATGTCCGCTGAGTCACGCTGATGTCGAACGTTCTGAAACAGTATCCTCGATATTCGACGTCATCCAACGTCTGCGCGCATAATTTATCTAGGCTGAGTGATAAATTGTGGAGTTCATCCTCAAAGGTTGACATGAGAATGAGACGTAAAATCTTTCCATCGGTCAATTCTTTGCTCATTTTGCTGGACTAGACAACATCTGTGTTTGTTGCGGCTTCAGCCAATTGGCGACATCAACATCTCATACCGTAAGAAAGAGATTGCGCTTATCAATAATTCGAGAAAGTCCGATGTTACGTCTTTGATTTGAGGATTCTGTATTTCTCAAGAAAATAATTATCAGGTTTCTCAGGCACCAAATGTTTGAATGCGTTTGAAAAGGTCTCCAAGGGGAATGTAAATCGCCTTCAAGTCTCAAGGATAAGTTATCCACATCCGATTACAACACTGTCAGCGATTAAGAGTCCTCCAGATGTTTATGTCAATATGAACAAATCCTGACCCAAGTCCCATTAGAAAAGCTGATATCTGCTAAACGAATGAGGAAATAAGGACCTCACAAAGTGATTGACACAGCAGTAATCGGGTGTCCCAAATCCTTTGGTTCCAGCTATGGTCGGGTTCGCGAGTGCTCGGCCCATCCACTTTCCTAGTAGACGTTCATCAGCTCTGTCGCACCCTTTCGATGTGTCCACGACCCCAGCATTTTCCAAGGAAGTTTACTCTCAAACAGTGTTAGGAAAAAGCGGCCCGCTCAGTCTCCCTGTACGTGAAGCACATGTCCGACTATGTATCACACAGAATAAGCGCCAGCTGCCTTGACGGATATAAAAAGCTCCTTTAGTAGGATAGGTCCGAAGTCGAGGGAGCTAATCAATATCTCCAGAACAATCGTCATCTCTTAAAAACAAAAGACAGGGCAGATCAGTCCGGCATGTGGTAACTGTGTTTCGATCAAAAAGATGACGACCCCACTCATTATGCCGGCCACGTCGGTAATTGTCTGCGTGTTCGGGAATTGTCTGCGTGTCGGGAATGGTTTGCGTGTCATGTTGGAAACTGTCCATATGTCCAAGAATCAAGATCCATGCAGAGTTAGCCTATGAAAAGTCGAGTCTTGATTCACAGTGAATTTATTTACTATAAAAACATGCGACGTACTCAGAAAGGGGGTACCACGGCTCGTCATAGGTGACATTGACACGATTTGATGGAAATTACTGTGCAAGACGTAGTATCAAACCGATTGCCGAATTATCGATTTCCAGGTCCTCGCGGCTCCTAAAAAGCAAATTTGACAGCTACGTATGGTGATGAGCTCGAGGGAAAAGTGTTATAACGATCGAAACCACAAAAACAAAACATACTCCTTAGATGCGATTCTCATGGCCTGTGTGCATTCTCGGCCAAAAAATGAAGAGCTTGTATCTGAACCTTGATGGTGACAAAACCGAAGGTGTTTCACATTAACAGGTTCACCATGTCAGAATTATGGGTAAAAAGAATCAACACCTATCGTAAGATAGAGGTACAAGATGGTCATCGGTCATGATCCAGACACTCTGAATGGAGAAGAATGCACAAACTCCCCGCCGGATGTGTCGGCTTCTGGCAAATACTCAGGTTCTCGTTTCTGACCATGTCTCTCTTCATCAACACATGGATGCAAATCCCGTGTGCAAACCAAACATAGAAATCATGGACACACACTTACCAAAGTGACTGACGCCCTAGGACATCAGTTAAAATACTGACCACTCATCTACAATTTCAAGCCGTGAGTTTCGCTTGACTATAACAAGACATTGATAACAGTCAGAACTTATCGGGGTCAATCTCAAGTCCCTTGTCCATTCAAAATCTCCGCTGAGCTAAACTAACGTTGGAGTCTCGTAAACATGACAAACAGCAACATCGTGTCCCAAGCATGCATTCTCTTCCCACCAGTATCCAGTACTCTGGATTCGAGATTCCGTGGTAAAATACTTGTTCTTGCAAACAAGGGAGAGAAGCATGCAGGTACGTGGGACAAGCCGCGAATGTGGAGCCGTATCAAACGAACTTTGGAGAAGCTTTCAGCTGAACCCGTCTCCACGATTTGGCCCACCATTGTCGTAACCTAGCACAGGGGTGCGACGTAGAATCATTTGATCTTCAACTTCCTGAACGGTCTTATAGTCAGGCGATTCCACCGCTTTCACCTGGGCACAAAGACGCATAGCACATTAGCGATAGTTCAGAAGATATGAAAATCGCCAACCAATGATTTGCTATCTTACTATCAGCAGCTTTGATATACGGGGATGGATAGGTGTGTAGCAATGACACAGGGTGAAAGTGAGACAGTCATCGATGATGAGTCGTGATGAGTTGTCCATCATATAATGTTCTCTAGTTCAAAATCGGCGTCAAGCAGATTTGACCCAGTCAATACCTTCCCTCTTGGAGATAGCCGCCGCGACAGCAGAGGGATTTGCATTTCTGGTGATGGTTCCATTTGTACCGTTCGAATGTCCCGGTGGGGAGGAATATAGGATTGTGGTGAGGTTGAAAGATGTCTCACATGTGTCAGAGCTGGAGAGGAGCTTTGTGATTTTTCGGCAACATGGGGAGTATAATGAGTCGCTCTTGGAGTGGAGCGATAAGCTGATTTGGGAGTGATCACGGAAGGAGTAGGTTGAGTTTCTTCGTGGCTATGGTGAAGATCACTTGTTGAGCCGGTTGACACATCATCAAGTTCATGTACATCGCTGTCTCTGTCACTATAGCTCGAGCTGACACTCTCGAAAGACAATCTCGCAATTATTGTGTCACGGGTGGACGCAGCAAGAGGAAGGGAGGTCAGCAGGGACGTGAGAGAAATTGGAGAATGAGGAACATATCGGGCATGTTCAGTAGCCTTGAAAGTAGACGCATGTTGTTGTGAGGATCGTGTCGTAGGAGGTCTTGTCACCGATGGTGGGGGAAAGAATGACATTTGGGATATAGGTACACGACGAATAGCTTCCACACCAGATGTTCGTGCAGCCGAAGGATGTGGCTCTATAGATAAATCATGCGGCGAAATTGTCGTCTCACCAGTTTCCTCGTCAGGTGTGATAGATATCAGATTGTCAGCTGTAATAGGCTTCAGGCGAGTTGCTTTGTCGATAGGAATATATAGTTGAGTGCGGAGATGGATCGAATCCGATGTCCAAAGATGATTGGCTCTACGCAGATCAGCCAATGGAATACCGTATTTCAAGGAAACTCGAGCCAAGGAGTCCCCAGGAGATACCTATGTGGGAAGGTCGGCCCAAATAGCAAGATATACGGCGTCACGCACCACATGTACTAAGACGTCCCTTGCGTCGACAGGTTTAGACTCATATTCATTCGCGGCCGGTGGAACATCAACAAGTGTTGCTACATTGAGGACGCGTGAAAGATGAGGCCGAGTGACGCCCGCGCCATTTGGCCCTGATGCAAGTCCTGCACTTCGTAACGGATGCAGACCACCATTACTTGCAGATACTTCGAATTCCGTCCGAGATCTGACGTGCCTCCCGCCAGAAATGGGCTGGCTTCGAGCATTCTTCAATGAACCTCGCCTTGAGGACGGCTTCCTCAGCAGATCATGATCGCCCTCGCTGGGTGATTCGGCGGCGGTCAAAGGCGAAATTTCCCCAAGAAAAGGGTTCAATAGATGCAAGTCAAGGGTATCGTTGACTATAGGCGAGAGTCTACAGCCATAGTCAGCAGACATTGCATGAGTGGATCGAGGACAAGGAGGGGCTGAGCCGACTGATCGACCACAAACCACAATGGACCCCCGGACACAGCCTCGAATCCGAGATTCCTCTTACCGTGATCCGAACTATCCTCAGATCTCACAAAGTGTCTATAGCCGAAAGTTTTGGTGGCTTCATAACAAGACTACGCAAAGGAATGTAGCAGACCCAAGGTCGCAAACTTCTTACTTCCTTGACCGCTTCTGTGGGTTTTCTCCACCGTGACTAATTTTTCTTTTGTTATTTTTCCTGTTTTGCACTCGGAGATCCCCAATCATGACAAGCGAATCGTTTATAATGCGCTTCTCTCCCATCCTCACGATGATGGCATGCTTTTCGTTCTTCAAAAGTGGCCCCATGAGTTTGCTCTCATCCTCCTGCCAACACCACAAGGTTAGACTTCGACAAAGCATTATGCCAACATGTCACAAACCTGTAAAGTCGTCGGATAGGCTTTTAATCGCATTTCGAGTAGTTCATGAATGATGTCCAGTATTTGAGCATCAATTTTGGGCTTGGGAGGCTTACTTCTCGTTTTGGCGGATTTCCATTCGTCCTCATCCAGGAGGAGCAACCGTATAAATGACACTAGCAGCGCTGGAAGCTCGATATCAGCTTCGAGCAGAAATACACTGCGATTGATTGGCGGCAATCAGCTTGACGGTATTTCTTTAAGAAAGAAAAAGAATAAAGGCTCACTCGTCGCCACCTTCTTCCAACCACCAATCAATTCTTTCTCGCAAGAAAGCCTCGGAGAGCGAAGAGTCTTTCCCCAAGATGATGGAAAGAGCAATATCACCACGTATCTCGACTACGTCACCGGGATTTCCAACCCCGCCTTTGGGCAGAGGCAGCAAATCGACGTGTCCGTATCGTCGAAGGAGCTCCGCATTGGGTAGGTCCCCATAGGTATTCCACTGATGGGAGGTCAATAAAGGAGGGAGAGAGCTATGAGTTCTTTACGATTTGTTCCCCCGCTTTGATAGGCTTGGTTGAGACCATCCTCAATTCGTTTTCATCATCAAATAATTTGGCCTGAAATCCGATCCGCAAATAGTTGAGAATGAAGGGGAAGCGCGAGAACGAGATCTTACATTTTCTGATCGATATTGTGCATTCAGCATATCAGCCATGGGGACCATGGCAGTATCTGAGGAGTCTTCTTCTTCCTCTTCCTCCTCTTCCGCTCCACTATGATGCGACTCGTTGTTCTCGTGCAATCCTTCTGGACCGCCATAGGAGTCGACATCCATTTCGTGGTCACGGGTATCAATGAGGGTATCTGTAGTCTCTTCCTCTTCTTCTCCCGAATCCCACTTTTCCACATTGAAGCTACGGGAGAGCACTCGGCTTCCCATAAGGTGATAGTTGGTCAAACTATAATGCTCAGCAGATTCAGGAGGAAAGAGGTCCGGTCGGCTCTGCGCCGTGAGTATTCATCTGTCAGGAGATTACGGACCGGAGATTGGATGGCGTACTTGTATAGCAGGGACCAACTTCTCTCTGTAAGACTGTTCAGCCTCGTCGCGACCTAATTTTTCTACCCGGAGCAGATATCAGGTGAAGAAAAGAAACCGAATGAGTGCGTTCTAAACAGACCTACCACTGATGTACCATCTAATTCGTTCAGATCTCTTTCGTTCCAGAACATAGGTGTATCAAACTGGGATGGAAGGGTGGCTTGAGATGTAAACGTTAGCCATGACTTGATCTAC
The DNA here is from genome assembly GCA_018296165.2 of Termitomyces sp. T153. Taxonomy (NCBI): domain Eukaryota; kingdom Fungi; phylum Basidiomycota; class Agaricomycetes; order Agaricales; family Lyophyllaceae; genus Termitomyces; species Termitomyces sp. T153. Next base: position 56,745 of record JACKQL020000074.1, read on the forward strand.
TAGCTACTGAACGCACCAAGGTATTCAGACCACTTTGAGTCAGGATCTGCAGACTCCCACATCATACACAATATTAGACCTGTCCATCCCTGGTCTAATTGCATGTCTTTCCATGCGGCAACCCCGAAACGCGAGGGTAGAGAAGAAGTTCGTGTAGAGAGGGTCAGAGATCGCGGGATGGAGAAAAGAACGTGTCCTTCCTATGGTTCATCATATCTATCAAGTTGATGATTCACGAGACGCGACTGAGCCTGACCGGAATGTTTTTTAACGCGACGACACCCCAGATATCGTCCAAATCGGAAAAGGTCGTGAAACCCATTGAATCTAAGTCAAAAAAACCGCCATTCTTCTGGAACCAATCAAGTAGTCGTTGCGGCACGAATCCAGACATCAATTAATCGATATAGCACTAGTTGACTGAGTTAAAGAACAATCAAAGAACTCTTGATCATCGAAGTGTTTGATTACATAACAATCCTTTATTGATGGAACCGCGGCCCCGGGCCGCTTCAGAAACGTATTCTCTACTTGGCCTTACTTGCTTTCGATAACTCATTTGGCCCGAGGACACAAGTCCTATGCTGCTACCGCTGACCCTGGTTTGCCGCAGACAAGCTACTATAATGGGGTGAGAAGCGTGGGTAGGGTAGTATGGTGTGTACTCTATGCCTCATGGATTGATTTACCAATTTCCAACTGACTGGTCTATTAACATTCAACTACGGTCATCTTCTAAACCATAGTTAGATCTCATTTATAGTAACATAGTAACATTCAACTTAAAAGGGTGGCTGTCTTGACAACTCCAATCGGTCCTCCATCTAACTCAGTGTGTCGAAACTACGGTTATTTGACTTCAAGGCTTGAGCTACGCGTCCTGCCTGGGACTCTGTCTACTTGCGGTTTCTCATCGGTTCCTCCCAGTCATCGGCTCTTAATTAATTATGTACCTTGTTCTGTGGCCACTACCTTCAAGTAGGCAGCTATGGGTTGCATTGCTCTTATACTGGTGAACTCCCGGTAGACTCTGCATTGTTTGGGCTAGTGTATAGGCGACGATGTGCGGGATGCAACATGCCTATATCTTGTACACGTGGATTCACGGCCCCGATTTGCCACCTGCTGTCCGACAGAAGATGTTCGATCTACTACTGCTACTGATCACTGCATCGGAGATCATTGAAATAAGTGGATTACGCTATGGAGAATATCCTCATAGGCCCTGTAATCCCTCTTTGTCCAAATTGTCTCGCTTCATTCGAACTGGGAATCGTCTTTCCTTCCAGTTGCCATGCCATTTGATTTTGTCACGAATATTCAAACTGACTCACAGGTAATGATCTAACCTGATTTTTGTACATTCCGTTCAAGTCGGCCGGCTCAAAATTAAGTCTTTCCAGCTGTGTGCGGCTCCAACAAATGAGCGGAGATAGATATCATATTTGTAACATTGTAAAAACCAATCAAGGTTAGTAGATGCCCATGTTCACAATTCTCCAAGGAATTTGTCATCTGCTACATGAAGGATGATTTGCTCGGTGGTCTTAAGTCTGAGGGTTACACATACAGCCACGGCATGATGCATGGACCCTGACCAGCCATGTAAAAGATACCGTAATAATGCAGAAAGGAATTCAGTTAGCCAAGTGGGAAAAACAAAGGGGAAGGAAGATATGTCATATCCCCTTGGCTATAGACGGTATACATGTGAGACCTCAAGACCATATCCAGTCAAAGTCGACAAGATTGGTTGCGAGAGCCATACTAGAATCATTCTTCCTGCCATGCATCTGCATGAAAACCCCTGGCGGACATTCATCTTAAAACCTACTTTGATTACCTGAAGAAATACGATTTAAAACTCTAGCAGTTTGAGTGTAGCTGTCACACTGATAAGACGTGTAACTTTAATGAGTCGAACGCTTTAAGTTCCTATATATCAATCGTTTCATTATTCCATTGAGATACAAGCTCTTGTGCAGAATATAAAAGGTTCAACGTTCAGCATCAAAGACATCTGAAAAATAACAAGCAAACACCCTGGCACACTCTGTCTATTTCACCAGATCAAGGAGAAGTAAATAGGGAGCTCCCAAGCGTCAGACAAACAGGAATTGATGCCGGCGACGATTGTATGAAATCTTGTGCAGCATTTCCTCGATTTGATCGTGGGAAACGATCGGAGAGAAGTCAAAACCCAACTTGTAAGTACGTTAATCACGCTCAGTTGGCCAAGTTTGACCACCATTGCGTTCTGTATTCCGATACGCTCTCCTTTTTTCGCCCATTGACCCCATGTCAGCAACAGATCTGCTGCAAGCGAACTGTGAAAGACTTCTCGCTCAATACAACTCTAATATTCAGGCCATCGCTGCGCTGCAAACCATTTTGATCCGTGATATCTTGCCTTCTGTCGCTGACGAACTTGAATTAAGTCCGGAAGCCACGGAATGGGCGAAAGAATGGCTGGAGGACAGACGTACGTTGTTCTGAACACTCTAGTACACAATTAGCTGATAGTAAGCTTGCTCATAAGACACCCTCTTCCGAATATCCAAAGTAGGTTCAGATTTCCATTGCGGTAGAAACGCGTCATTTATATCATTCCGCACAGCGAAATAATTTTACTATATCTTTCGCTATGGAATCCGTACGGAAGAATCTTGTTTGGCGCTTGAAAAACTTATGGCCGTTGATTCACTTGGCGCCGACCCCGTTGTCAATGATACATTGCCTGCCTAAGAGTGCACGCGACCCATTCGGCAGACCTATACTTCTCGTCAAAGCCATTCCTTTGAAAACAACCTCCAAGAATGTCAAATCTAATGTGATAGAACTATTCGAGGGACTCAGATGCCATTTGAAGGACATCAATGCAGATTCGACGACATTGCCTATCTTCCAATACATGATCATCCTTGATATCAAGGAAACTTCTCTGAGAACTTTTGTGAAGCTTTGTCTATCTATGGTGACTCTAGAACAAGTTCTCATTTTAGCATTTCCAGGATCTCGACCTCTTCACTTGGACCCTGCGTGAAATTATTCCAAGATTCCCAGGAATGTTAGGCGGGGGTCAGTAGTTGATCCTCCTTTGGCATTCAATGCTACACCACTGATAGTTTTATATACAAGTCTTTATACTCAATTATTCTTGGGTTCACGCTGGGATGTGGAGAATAATCAAGTAATTCAAATTTATAACCCGCAGATTTGTTCTAGTGACTCCATATAGGCGCCTCTTACCTGAAACTGCTCTATCCCGCGTATTTTTTCTGTCTAATGAGGAAATATTGCAGTATTTCACCCCCGCATCGCTACCGCAAGGTCAGAAATTCTTCCTTCTTCATCGTGAATTGAGACTTTGACGGGCATCACAGATTATGGCGGCACTATGTCCACTCTGGATTTTTTGGATGATCCTCTTTGGATGCAAGACACTGCGTCACGCAGTGAAATTGTAACACGAGGTGAAATATCGACGCCTGATCCACCATTTGGGAAGTACTCGCTTTCCCCTACCTCGATATCGCCCACTTCGCTTCTGAACCCCTTTTTTGGATATCCAGCGTTTCTGGCCTATGGTTCACTGTCCCTTAAACATGGTCGTAGACGGAAAAGAGACTTAGCGCGAACACTCCTCCTTCTCTTCTGGATTCGGTGGCGTAAAGTGTTGATCGTTGGAACTCTACTTGCCCTTTCTGTAGCTATTCTCAAGATGGGTGCACAAGGGGTACAGGCGCGTTCCTTGCGGTCTTTTCTAGCTAGGAATTCTTTGCTTAAAATGGGTGCATCAGCCGTAGAGACATCCTTTCCCTTTCTCAGATTACCTTGCGCTGTCAGACATTGCTTAGAGTTTAGATATTAGGCATAGAACCGGCGGTATAATGGAGGGAATGATGGTCATATTGGTTTGGTTATCGTGCACACGGAGATTCTTACCAAACCGAGCTCGAAGCTCGAGCCTCGGGTGAATGATCCCACCTATGATCGACCGTGGTTGAGATAAATTAATACATAGATAGATACTTCGGGGTCGAAAAGAAATTAAAGCGCGAATACCCTACCTAATGCAGCTATCATCCGCCGAAGCCGCTTGATCTTAGTGTAGCCTGTTAGCCAACTCGAGACAATTTTTGTAAAATATCTTTGTGAACCGCCAACGAGATGTAAATCCAAAGACGTCTTCGATACCGTGATCTATCGTCTTGACGGGGTAAGTTCGTTGCATATACTGAATTGGTATACATGTCATATCTGGTCGTGAATGGTAATCTATAGGAAATAATCGGGCGTCTGCATGTTGCAGCCAGTTAGATTCAGCGAAGCGACAGATAGGAGCTCAAGCCAATACCTTCCCAGTTGCGTTTTGTGCCTGCTGCTGGCTCGGGCCGTCTCGCTCATTTTCCGGCGCAGCATCGAATACATTAAAATGCATGGTTTCGTTGGGCCCAACCTCGAGTACGCTTGCCGAATTTCCACATCGATAACAGTAGTTCGGTGCAGACCAGACTGTCGACAAATGTTTGTCAAAAAGTTGTTGAAATCCTTCCATACAGAGCTGGTGAGCACGAAGTATATGCGACATATTATTCTGATCAAGAAACTTGTGCACAACGCCGGATCCAAAGGTGTATCCTGCCCCTCTAAAAGAGGGAGTCAATAAACATGGTTCTAGTTCGACCTAAGGACGGACCGGGGTGATATGGCAAAATCCTCCTTCTCAGGGTCAGGATCCGACCAAACAAGGTCCGCCATGGGGCCCTCATGTGGAATTTCTAGAAGACGGAGTGAGCACGCAGGTAGAAGAGTACTTGACCGATGTAAAGACCTCGAAACCGATCAACGACTTTGATTTGGTCAATAGAATGGATAGAAGGTGAGAGGCCTGTCAAAAAATAGCTTTAAGGTTGACGGTTTACTGGACTGAGGGCCGAAGAGTGTACCTCCATGGACACAAAATATTCGATCGTCAATGACCACTGATAGGGTAAGGAAGTCGAACATGTCGGTAAAATATGTCCAGACATGTGACGAGCCGTATTTTCGGACGCACTCAGTGTAAAAACCGTATGTCTGCTGAGAGATTAAAAGACGATATGGCTGTACACGATCGCAGGCCACGTACTTGCGTGACAGCTCTTGACTCATGATTTCCTCGTATAAGCTGAACTCGGTCGGGATATCGCAGCTTCAGGCATGTTAATAAGGAGATGGTTTCAACGCTGAAGAGGCCGCGGTCCACATAATCGCCTAAGTCGCGTGAGGAAGCCTGTCACGGAGACGCGCCTGGATTATAACGAACCAAGAAAGAGGTAATTCGTGTTTGGCGCGTAGCCTCCTATTCTGAATATTTCAATTAGGTCATAGAACTGGCTTTATCTCTGATTAACGTGTAGTGCAGCTGAGAATGCCATTTGTGACTCACCCGTGGATATCGCCCACGACCGTGACTGGTGCACTAACGTGGACAACGTTGGACTCTCTCATAAGGACCTCCTTTGTCTTCTCGCATATCTCTCGCAGGAGAGCCTCGTGTAAGAGCTGTTTTGTTAGTAATTTCTGGATGCACGCGTCGAGATCAAACGGTGCCATGCCGCCGCCAGTTACTCCAGCAGCATTGCGCAAGGGCGATCGCTGCTTTGGTCGTGTTAGGCAGGATCACGAAAATCAAACTCTTTCCGTTTGTGATCCACTGTCCGTTAATCTTTTCGCAACATCGCATCGTAATGCACCGTAATCTACTCCTTCGTTTATGGTTCCACTAGAAACCTTGACTCAAATTTCGTGTCTCTTTTCCATTTTACTTTCCTCGTGTTTGTTCATTAAATCAGGATGTCCAGGAGTACTCGATCTAGTTCCTGGGCCCGCCCTTGTCGCATTTTCGTGGAACCCAAGGTTCGTTTGAATGTGAACGTCATAGTGTCTAGGACAAAGACACCCTGGTTGCATTGTTTTTGTGTTCATAAGGCCCCTCCATGAACGGTCTTCACCCTGAAGAGAATGATGCGATGCAGACGGATCGGGGGTGGTGCACTGCATAGATCGTTGTTCCTTTCAGCGCAGCTTTTCATTCATGTCGGCCTTGAACAGTGGTGTGACGTTTTATGTACAGAGCACTGATTGATTGCATAGTGAGTTTACCGAAGTCTCGAACTCCAATGCATTCGCACCTTTATGCTCATGGAGGCCTTAATGCCCGGTCCACATTCGCCAAGCGTGCATTGTTGACTGACGTGTTTGTGCGAAGGGTCTGAAAGTTCACCCTTGTAAGTAGTTGAAGATGTATCGTGAGGTGTTGAGTTCTCTAATTTGCATATTGATTTCGATCAGTGAGTGACCCGGCTTCTCCCCATACGTGTAGAGCGATCCGTTTACAATTGTTGTAAATTTGATATCTTCCAAGACCTCTAACCATTTTTGGATTACGCGGTCGAATCCTGTCTAACTCTTGAAGGCACACATGCCATCTTGGGATTCATATCCAGCCTTACCCCAAATTTCCAGATTTCCTAGGTCGGCGCGGAATCTTGAGGTAAGCAATCGCCGACTCCTGGATACTGGATTGAGATAGCTTTGTCCTAACTATCTAACTCTCCCTCCAGAGTTAGTCTTGATCCTTGAATGGAAGGCTTCCACCGCATCTGCCTCGTTTTTAACCGTTTTATAGGGTTCACCTCAGTCAGATCATCACGCGCCGTCATAGGGACTTAGCGGAAGCTGCCATCCCGCCTTTTCGGTACCCGAAATTGCCTTTGTTTCGTAAATCTCATCTTCGGAGGGCTTGTTACCAAGTTTGAAATTGAGTGATGACATCTGGACGGCTCCGGACTATTAAAGGACGTAGCTTTGAGTTTTCCCCCTCCCAGTCCCCCACAATCCGCCGCCACCTGAGATCTCATCTGTGTAATGCAGCACACTCGTGCCTATTCTTACGATGACCAGACTGGCAATCATGCCGGTGGTATCTATGTTTCGAGCCACGCAAGTCAGTTTACTCAACAATACACGAGAGGCTATCACTCGCCGCAAGGATCTGGACAATATTACGTCCAGGCTGGGGAGAGTATAAACGGTGCGTCTATCACATTTTAGACGCTGTTGGTCTCTTATTATCACCTTTAGGGGTGGAGTCTGATTCGTACTATCGCAGCATGACACCAATGGCGCCATCGACTCAGCATTACGCCTCACCTGGCCACCATCGCTATTATCAGAGTCCCAGTAATGGCGGCTCATCTTCACAAACTGACCCGTACCCTGCACAATCACCATACTACGCATCCCAGTATCAGCGTTCTCAGACTCCTGGTATCAACGGATCTGAAGGGGGCCAATTCATTCCCACTCCCTCTGAAATGTACGCCTATTCTCCACGGCAGCTCCCAACTACTCCTCACTCGCCACCATCGACGGATCCGTACTCGTCTGCACAGTATCCGCCTCAACATGCTTTCGTGTCGTCTTCGCGGAGTCCCGAGCTGCGTTCGTCGCGCATCGCAACCGGCCGCCCAGGCACCTCACCTGGTTCACCTATCTCATCGTCATCGGGAGAGCGGTTCCCTTGTGAGAAGTGCGGGAAAACCTTTTCTCGGTCCCATGATCGCAAGCGCCATCATGAGACACAACATCTTCCATCACCTGTAATCCACCGTTGTCGTTATTGCGAGAAGGAGTTTAGCAGGTACGTCAAAATGATCTGTCTGACCATCATATTTCTCACAGTTAAATCGCGTGTCTATTCTTGTTCGCCTTCTATTCGTATTCGTAGGGCTGATTCCCTGAAACGACACTTGGACAACGGTTGTGATGAGATGCCTTCCTAGAGGATCGAGTATATTATCTGCCGTTCGTTGGTTTTCCTGCGTTTAAAGCATTAATCAACCTGATGCAATTTCATCCGTAGTGTCGACTGTCGGGCAAGGACACCATGACTCCGGATCAAAAGTTGTATATATGACTATTCTATATTCTATACTCTCCTCTCCAAGCACTAATCAGAGTGGCTCCGGTTCAATCTATCATTTTTTCTCTAATTCAATTCGACACTGTAGTTGGTCTTTGGATAATTTCCTGCAATTCATCAGGACCTTGACAAGCACTTCCTTTCATGTCATATTCGAAGTTATCGCGTCTATCGAGTGAAAATGGTTCCCGAATAACGTCAGGTCTAGTGCATTTCCGAGTTATTCTTGGTGTCCTTAGTGTTTCTATTCTAGCTGTAGACGCGTCTAGACAGCTGTGCCTTGGCTTGCCCGAGTGTTTGTTTTTTTATCATTTCCCCATTTCCCATTTTCGCTTACGCTACAGCGGTCATCTGGTCTTTCTGTGGGTTTGCCCCCAAACCCGGATACCGCGTGCCGTTTAAAATTGAGCACACTGCCCGCTAATCGTCGAGAGTCTGATTCTAAATACAGCCACCGAACTAAATGCAGCCACCGAAGTAATAGCACTTCATCAAGGCGTCAAAACGATTCCATAGACGATACCTATGTATTCATCGCAGGTACGGGTAACGCCGGGGCGCACCTCCATATATCTAAATTCAAACACACATCGACAATCCTCACAGAAAATGAGATTACCCAAGGCCTAAAAACCTTAGCTCATGTTCCAATGCTGAGCGGAGTTCCAACTCCACACGTGACCATGCTCAGTCATCCGTCATCATCAATTACCAAATCAAGCCTAATTAGACGGCGCCCACCATCACTGTTGGTCAATAATATTTGTCCGTGAAATGAAAAGAAATGTGTTATGTCATTAGAGCATATTTGCAATGGAAATCAACAAAAATTTGAGTGCTCCACAACCAAAATTTGGTTCGTCCTAACATGGAAAGCGTGACACGGCAGTCCCCGTGATGAAAGGTAATCCGGTCAGGTCCGATAACCGTCTCAACGATGGCAAGTCATAGCCAATTGCTGTAATTTCTTGTTGCTGCTGTGCCTCTAATCTCATGAGTGCCTTCTCCACCGCCTATGCTTGATGTGGCTACCATTGGTGGTCTCTCTCACTCGCTGTATGGAAACAATAGTCTGGACAGGTTGTCATACGGTCAAGTACACCAGTGTATGATATCATACAGAAAGATCAAAGGGAGCTAAAAAAAAAAAGAAGTCAATACGAATGGAAAATAGTAAAGTGACTGTAAGTTTAGAGATCCCACGATTGCTGTCACAGCTCCATATCAGGATGTCACATCGTCCAAAACAGAGTCAAAATTTGAAACCCTGTGCAAATATGCTCTATTTCCAATACGTCCATTCTTCATGGAAAAAAGCCTGAGACACAATGAAAGATGCCTTTTTCCATGATAAAAAGTGGCTAAAAAAATGTCACGACACATTTCTTTGACCCTTTTTCTCTTGGAAACAGATTTGAGCACCAGCAGTGCATTAACTTGCATATATGTTTCGTACCGGTGTACAACTGCTCCAATAATTAGGAATAGACTTTCTTTGTCCAATTCTTTTCGATTTGGACGCGATCCTGGACGTGATTTGGATGTGACTACAGTTTTTTTGACAATTATTTTACAAAAGACTCTGAACTAAGAAGCCTAGCCAACAAATCCCGATCAGTCGGTTTTTTCCTGTCAGCCGTGACAAGTGAAAAAGTACATGTGTGACAGTCGAAATGTGATTAACATATTAGAATAGACTTTGTCGACCCTGACCTGAACTGCTCTCGTCATTCACCGTCGCTCTCCATTCTCGGATTGGCGCAGATCTCCGAAAGATGACTATGTATTCCGTGCGCACACAAAACATCAGGCAAGGTCTCCTGAAGACGTGGAATATCGGCCCAAAAACCTATAATAGCATAAATTACCTTGTCATGGTTAAGCGTCAACATGTATGTAATTTTTGTACGTACTCCTATTTTATTTTTATTTAGGCAACGTAGACAGTATGAGGGAACGTACAAGTGGACACGGTTTGACGCTAACAACTACAGAAGAATCGTGAGCGCCACTAATTGAGTACGCCTACAAGTACAGGCCACGACGAAAGCCAACGAAAGCCTCAGAGCTACGAAGGTTGGCTCAACTGTCGGCGTATTACTCGGACTGGTATTGTTCTTGAGGACGAAGACTCCCTTGGATGCGCTGTATTATGTACCTAAAGATATATTGCAATCAGGTTCTGCATGATAGGCGAAGCACGACTGCTGTAATGAAAGTCAGATTTGTATGCACTGAGAAGACCGAAGATCAAATCGTACCCAGTAAGTAGTCGCGTAAAAGTTAGTCCTGTTAACTCGAAAAACTAGCGCCTTCACTCCGCCTCGTTCAAACCTTCGATCTCGATAGTATGCCCTAGCCCATCGGCACCATTCCGTGTCTCTTTTCTCGCTTGCTTCTTCCTGTTGATCTTCTCTATGATTTTGTCGGCTCTGTTGAACATGCCGCCTGTCGCGGCACCACATGCTATGCACTTTGGTGTCTTCGCGAACCTCTTGATTGCACAGGTAGAACAAAAATAGTGGCCGCAGCGTGTGACGACAGGGTCTGTGAAGTGTTTGCGGCATATGAGACACGCAAAGGGAATGTCCTCGTCGTCCGAGTCGGACTCCGATCCGTCTCCAACCTGTCTCTTTGCCTCGTCAGCCAATTTATCAAGCTGCCAGCCCGCAAGGTCTAGCGTATGGATAAACAGAACGTGCAAGAAAAGTTAAACCGTCAGCGTTTCATGGCGACAGGGAAAAACTTATAGGAAACGTACAGGTGCCACGATCATGAAGGAATTTGCACGTATCACCGAAACCACAATAACCCGTTTCTAATGAATACATCAAATGAACTTAATGAAAAATATATACAATCAGGCAAACTATACTTACCTCTATAATCCTTACACACATCAGGTTGATAATCAACAATGGTAACCGTCCGAATAGTGCTCGTACTCCGTTGAGGGCCAATCCTCATAGCCTTTGGGATCTCCTTACTCTTGACCAAATGGCTCTTGTACGCGCTCTGACCATGATATTGCCCATTGTCCGGAACCTCATCATCCGATCCTGCCTCTTGCTTTCTCCTCTTCGCCAGTATCTCCTCCACCTCGTCACCAGCAATTATCTCCAACGCAGCGTTCGTATGTGAACCAGTGACAGTCCATTTCACATCGGGACCCTCCTTCTCCGGCACGTCCAAGTCCTCGTATTCGTCTCTTTGTGTCACTGTGCGCTTAGTGCCCGCACTGAGAAGGTTCCCTGTAGCTTTTCGTGTGGGCAGCACGACCTCTGATTTGGCCGAAGTTGCAGCTTGTGGCACATTAGGTTTAGGCGAAGGTGAACGTTGCCTACTAGTCGTTGGGCGACCTTTCCCTTTCTTCTTGAAGAATGGAACAGTTAGAGCTTCAGTAGAGGCCATAATGGTCGTTGATAAAGCAACGTGAGCGAGGTTGTTCACAGCTGACTAATTCCTCTATTATATAATCGCATTTTCCAGCAAAGTCAAGAAAAACAAGCGATTTTCATGAGTCAATCCTCAATTTAGTTGCAAGATCTATGAAGGCGTAGATACGCTGAGATGACCATCTTTGACGCAAACATGCTTCAAGCATGGTATATTATCTCCTGGGATGAAAGGAATCGGCTGTGGCGCGTGTGACGTATCGAGGCTACATAAACCAAATTGTCAAAAAACCTTGCTTTGTCCGCAATTGCGTCTGAAGAGAAGCACTCGAATAATCGGTAACATCTATATTCACTGCGTATAATGGTCCACAATCGTCGCACAACTAATGAAGGTCGTAGCCAATAAGGCTCCTCCGGCCAAACATTTCACCAATCTATACAAGCGGACCCATCGTATCAGTAATCACATCGAAAGCCACAAGGGAATTAGTAGCGCACTTTGAAGATACCATACGCCTCAAGAGCGTACACGCCCACGCGTGCGAGGTCACCGTTACCCGCAATTTGTCGGAGGTACGCGACATTAGTCACGCTGTCCCATATTGTTTTGTAAGCGGTCTGAATAGTGCTAAGGGAGGGAGGGGAGAGGCCTTCGGCTCTGTAGATCTGCTTGACGATTTCACGGGTGACGGCAAGGTTGTAGAAGAAGGGTTGACGGTATGCTGTGAGTGTTTCCGAAAGGAACAGGTCAGAATACTGTTCGAGCGACTTCATAAAAGGATAAGGACGTCGATGGAAGGTAGGACAAGATTCAAATAATCGACGAGAACCGCAAACATACCTCCAAGCAAACTCGCAGCCTTCTCACCCACAGGGCCCAAAAACTTCACAGCGCCCTCCCACGCCTTTCCCGCACTCTGAGCCGCATTTCCCAACGTATCCTTCGCCTTCTGCTGAGCAGCCTCTGTCGACGTTGACGCGAAACGGGCTCCCCGAGGTTGAGCACGGCGGAGCACGGCATGGCGGAGTGTGGTGGGAAGCACAGGGCGCATTTTCGGTATGTAGATGTATTAGTGGAAATAAAGGGAAGGAGAGGGGCGACTTGTACTAGTCGTCGTCGTCGGCAGTGTGATCGAAAATGTTCTCCGGATTTGGCCGGACTGGACCGTGAGATGTTCCGATTCCCGATTCCGGTTGTTCAATAGGACAGGATAGTGATTGTCCTTCGTTGGTAACTATTGGCTCATTCGGCGAAATCTTATCATCTACGTGTGTATGTGCAGAGTAGTCCAATGCACTAATAAAGACGCGTTAGTCACGCCTCGGGTAATACATTATCACGGATGGTAAGTGATTTTCAATTATTGTTTCGCCGAGTGACGCGTTTGTATTGAGTGGTGTCATGTTCGCCACCATGGCGTGCTGAGCAGGAGCAGAAGGCGTAGAATCTTGGAGCGCCATATGTATTCTCACGAATTATCGTGGTTTAAAAGGCGCGCCACCAGAACCCCGTATCAACGTCCCATCCTTCTTCCCGCCCCCAGCACAAAACTGAGTTTGGCGCATCTTATCGGGCTCAACGGCGCATCCTGCGTCTACTTTCTGCCGTCTCATCTCAAAGTCTGTAGCCAGAAACTGCAATGACGTCTGAAGTCTGGAATCCTAGTAATCCTGGCTTCTCCAGATCTGTACAAGTTCACGAACGCGTTCTATAGGTGACCTACCTGGTACATCACGCCTCACGAGTCTTTACCCGGAATATCGCAATCACTAGACCCTGGTGCATAACTCCTGGACATCTCAGCACCTCCATGATGGCTCCAGGTCGCCGAATAGTCGAACTCGGTTCCCCCTGCCGTATTGCACGGCCTTAAAATTGTCCAATTGATCATCGACAGGGATCCACCCACGGCTTGCTTCTGTTTCTGCTATCGTCGATGTATGTGTGTATGTAAGTACCCACCCCTCCCAATTTGCAAACCTTGTATCAAGGTGGAGCCTCCTTTCCCGTCAAGGACATATTGCGTATGCGTGGATACACCTATTCAAAGACGCTCCATCTCTCGTCTCCAATTATTCTTATCCGTTCTGCACGTTGACGTGGGATTGCTTTGTTTGAGCTGGCTACGCGGGAATTGGGGCGCCCAAAGAGGATATTTTCGTTCATACAGTTCGTCACTTATCGAGTGATGGGTCTTGTCCGCCACAAGGTTCTTTACGAAACGACACCTTGCAAGTTATGCCGTACTGGGATCTTGTGGTTTTCTGGCTGGACATGTGAAGACTATCGGGCGGAGCCTAGTGAATGCGAAATCATTCAGTCTCAAAGTTTTGGATAATTGGCACTGACCCAGTTTCTGGTGTTTCAGTTTCTCAGGCTGCAAAACTCTTCTTCCTTCCCGGATTCAGGGGCCTGACTTCTCGCCAGAATTTATTTTTGGTCAGCGACCGTCGTCGAAAAAGTAAAAGATATACATGCTGGCGGAGGCCGTTGGTACTCGGTGTTAGACGACTATACTGTGGTGATTATGAAACCCTGTCTCCCTGGGATATCTGGGCCTGACTTTCTCTTAGACGACATATGTTTCCTACTTGGAGTACTTCCTTTTTGGATTGATCGCCATCAATCTATACATCGAAAACAGGTGCCGGCGGAACTTCCCTCAGGGATGACTAATTTCTGGTATTTTGTTGTTCTCAGTGATAAAGTTATGTATACCGGCGGAGGTCACTCCTAGATATAGCGCCTGCCGGAATTCATCTCTGGTCGAGTCCTTCCTTTTTGGTTTGTGTTCGACCATTGTCATCGAAACAGAAAAAACATACTAAACCTCCCATTGAATACAGAAATACGTCGCATGTTCTGCTAGAGGCCGTTGTTTTGGGATATGAAGGCCGACCTTCCCTGCCAGCTCTCGATACGTCGTTTTAAAACCGGACTTGCTGGTTTATAGAACCATGTCTAGCCGAAACGGCTCGAAACTCTTCTTTTTACAAACACTAGTGCTAAAGTAACGACGTCTCTGACAAAGCGTATCGGGGTGGTGGAGCCGATGAGGCAATCTGACACGACAAGACCAGACCTATATGGGAGATGTCGTATGGGTAACTTTGCAGACTTGAGTGTCTTGGTCACGCGGTGGACACAGATAACATATAGGACAAGTATCGAGGCCGTGGAAGTCGAGAAGCGTGAGTGGGATTGGCAAGCGGGATAAGCTTACGGGCCTTCGCAACTAGGAATACAACAACGTGGAGATTAACAAGTACCGAGTATGGAAACGAGCTGTGATCTTCGTGCGACTCGGATGGCGTGCGTCCTGGGATGACAAAGGCTGGCAGTAAATTTTGTCACTCGGAGGACCACACGCGCTGGCTGACAGAGCAGGTTTATTCAGCCATCAGCGGGATCGGAGGAGCGCGGGCCGATGGAGATTGATCAGCCTGTGTTTTTCCGGTTCTGCACTTTACCACCAAGATGGCTCGGAATCTGCAGGGCCTCAACGTCGTCCACCCCGTCGTCCACAACGACAGCCACGATCTCCTCGCCGGCCAGTACCCCGACCTCACTGCCCAGCTCGACCTCTGGACCAACCTCGCATTCGAGGATGAGGCGCCCCTGAGTGCCAAAGCCGACGATCCATACGCCCGCAAGCGGACAGAGGAAGAGGAGGAGGAAGCGGTGCTGCAGAGCCCGACTACGGAGAGTGCGATGCACGACGGACACATCAACGTCGTCACTGCCAGAGAGCAGCAGCAGCAGCCCTTTGACCTCAACGCTCTTCTGTCTGGTTTTGGCATCGACCCATTCCATGCACAACCACATCTTGCGCCCTCACTTGCACAGCTCCTTGCTCTCCATGCTAGCCCTCCTCCTGTTGCACCACCTGCATACCCGGTTATGGCTCTTCCAAGGGAGGAGCCTACTGCGCCGCCCCAAAAACGCTCTCGCACTCGCAAAGCCAGCGTATCCACCTCCGCTACGGCCACACCGCCCATGGAGCCACATGCAGACGCACCCACTGGGCAGGTCATCTCCGCCGCGGAGGACAAGCGTCGACGCAACACCGCTGCATCTGCCCGTTTCCGGCTCAAGAAGAAGGAGCGTGAGGCTGCGCTTGAGGCAAAGGCTAAGGAACTTGAACAGCGAGTCAATGAGCTCGAGAGGGAATGCGAGGGACTCCGAAGGGAAAACGGGTGGCTCAAGGGGCTGGTTGTGGGAGTCACTGGAGCTGCCCAGGCACCGGCCGCTCCGCTATCGGGAGGAGTTGCGAAAAGAGGAAGAGAGGAAGACTAAAGAAGCATGATCATTATCTAGAACGGTTGATTATCATTATGACTCCACAGGAACATCGCTACATGTACGTCGACTGGAAATGAAACAAAACGAAACGACTTTGTTGTCTCTGCTATAGTGAATGAATTGATGTGCAATCAATCTGCAATCTCCGAAATTCAGAGTTTACGCATCAACTTCGGACACTTGAGAATGGAGACAATAAGGTACCCATGCGTAGTTCAACTTTTGGGAGGCTTTGGTCATGGAGCCAGCCCTAGTTTTCCATTTTCATATCAGCGCGGCACCGATGCCTAGTTTGACTGCGGGCAAGGTATTTCGAGAGTAAGGAAGCTGACCTGGTCGTCCGTGCGCAACAATCGATATGATCATCTCTTGAATTCAAACTTGATCTCGACCACCATCATGACTG
This sequence comes from Termitomyces sp. T153, assembly GCA_018296165.2. Taxonomy (NCBI): domain Eukaryota; kingdom Fungi; phylum Basidiomycota; class Agaricomycetes; order Agaricales; family Lyophyllaceae; genus Termitomyces; species Termitomyces sp. T153. Next base: position 72,821 of record JACKQL020000074.1, read on the forward strand.
ACACCAACGTCCACGGAGAGCCAGAGTCTGCAGCAGCAGCAACGAGCACGAGCACGAGCACGATGCCCCCGGTACAGCCCACCACGACAACGACAACGACAGCCGAAAATCCAACTGGCACCACTCCCACAGGCGACACAACGAGCTCACCCTCGCCCCACGAAAAAGACCCACGCATCGCGTCGTTACATGCATTATTTCCTGATTATGACGATCTTATTCTGTTCGTGCCTCCTTTTCTCATCTACTCAGTACACGTATCCATGTGTAATATGACAGATACTCGGTCCTGGATTCTGTAAACGGCGACCAAGACCGTGCGATCGATGCCCTGCTCGGTATGAGCGATCCGGAGTACAAGGGCGAGGTACACCCTGCTGCGGACGCAGGCACAAACGCGGCGCTAATGCAAGAGGCCGGGCTGGTGCGTCCTTCTCCTTTTGCTAGAGATCTGAAGTGGACTTGGACCTGGACGGGAATTATAGACACAGACAGAGCTCGATGAGCAGTTTGCGCGGAGGCTGATGCTTGAGGAGCAGGATGCTCAGCAGGCGGCGTGGATTGCGCAGCAGGAGGAGGCGAGGGAGGCTCGGCAGCGTCCGCCACAGCCGCCACAGCAAGGTCAGCAGCAGCAGGGACAAGGGGACACGATGGCAGAGCTGCAGCAGCAGTTTGGAAAGTTTGCAGAGAGTGAGTCTGGCTTCGAGACTAAAGGGTCCCGTGTGCTGACCTGATATGCGTGGATAGCGGGGAAGAAGACGTTTAATACGTTTTTCAATAAAGTAAAGGCAAAGATACAGGAGAAGGATCAGCCTAGGTACGTTCATTCATTAATTTGATATGTAACATCACATTCACCGCATCTAATACGTAGAACCCCACAGTCAAGCACGTACAGCTACGACCATTCGCAGTACGAACAACGAACGTCCGAGCACCAAGCGTACACTCATGTCCCGTACGCCACACGGCCGCGTACACAGGTCCCTGCATCTCAGTTGACGCCTGCGCAGCAGCCGGCGTATTACGATCCCAACCCCAGTCCCGACCCCGACCCACGCGCGGCGTCTACGCAGATGCAGGGGTATGATACGACGCCGACGCCGGGGCTGGGACTCCAATTTGAGGGTGGTACGTCGTTTTATCTACTTCTAGGCTGAATACCGATTCTTATGGCAGCTACTACCCCCCCGAATGCACCAACACCACCACCAGCAGGTACAAGCGCAACCACCCCACCCCCGAACGATACGCAACAACGTCCGCTTACAAGTCCCCCGATCGATGGTGGTACGTGTTGATGGTCCTCGTCTCCTTGATAGATGTTGAACAAACCAATCGATAGGCAAATACGGTCTCTTGCCTAAACGACCCGTCACGTTGCTGCGTCCTGCAGAACCGACGCAGCTGCAGAGACAGCATTCGCTGGACGATTCGGATGACGGGCTTGAGTATGCGGAGAGTCCGTTCGAGGGGAAGAAGTAGTATGAATTGTGATGAGGATACACGGATTGTTATGATCATGATTTCTTATGTGTTACTATATTACTATGATGATATCTACCTACGCTACAGAAGCAGCTATTGTTATTTATGGTGTACTTTCGTTAGCGTCTATGTTTTTGTGCGGTCTTTGTTAGAAGTGATTGTTGTATTTTATCAGATTCTTGCGTTGGAACTTAGATTGTAAAGCTGGCGTGGATCTTTTTGAATCAGTGGCTATTTGTGAGGGTATAACACAGCAGTGGATAGTATTAGTGTACGAATGGTGATGCGACGGCCTTTGCTGCACTAAAGTCTGCTGCTGAGCTAACCATGAGAAGACCGACTACATGACAACACTGAATCAACAACAAATTCAACAGGAAATAATCCACGCGTACCGATGAGCCCAAAGAGACCCATGATGCTACCAAAGACTTCAACGACAAGAATTTTGACAAAGAGATTAGGATCCGCAGCGTCAGCGAGGGCGGCGGTGGACCCGGTGATGCCGACTGCTACGCCACAGAGGAGATTACAGAAGCCGACTGTTATGCCGCCCCAGAATAGAGCGTAGCCTGTTTGGAGGGTGGTTAGTTGCAGCCATGAGAGGCTAGATGGAGAACGGTATACCTGTGAAGTAGTTCTGGGGAGTGTAGAGGAGGTTTTCGGGGACGGATTGGAGCTTGGCGGAATATACGATTCCGATTATCTGCAAAAACCAGTGAGGTGGTGTATGGAACTTTTTGAGGTGGCAGAACACACGACTCCGTAGATGGCGACGACTTCGCAGAAAATGATGCTGCCATATACATCCAGGATGAATAGTTTTCTCGTCAGAACAGTATCACGAACGCACCTAATCAAGTTCTTTGTGGTGATACGAGGAGACCTGACGCCTCCACCGAGGATAGACGAGCCAGTGACCAAGATTCCCCTACGTTCAGTCCATTCGTCACGTCACCGCCACCGCAGTCTCGAGAACACGTACCAGCCGGCGCCCAGCACGCTCAGTCCTATACACAGACCGATGCCCGTCCCAGCCCACGCATACGGGCTCGTTTCTTCGAGGAACCGGCCGACATTGAATGCCTCCCCCGAGCCTTTGGATCGGAACGCTCAGAACACAAACGATGGCGGGTGTACACTCGTAAGACGTACCGGTGAAGAGGAGGTAGAGGGCTATTACTATTATGAGAAATGTGGGGAGACCATAGATGTAGTATCCCATAATTATTTCAATTTGAGATGGGTGGCGGTGGATAGTCGGAGGTGTTTGGGTTGTTGTTTGGTTGACAGGCATGGCGGGACTTGGCCTCCATGTATCATCTCCTCAAAGGGCTTCATGAACATTTGACACGGTCTGTAGTCTTTGGGCTGGCTATTTGCTATGCTGACTGAGAACAGCAAGGAGGAGTTTTCCGTTATCATCATTGGGCTCGATGGAGCCGGCAAGACGGTATACCGACTTACTACTCACTCCACGCGATGATCTCAACGCGTAACTACAGACCCTCCTGGAGAAAATTAAAACGCTCTACAACGACAAGCCCGGACTCTCGGCGGACAAGGTAGTGCCCACTATCGGGCAGAACAGTACGCGCAGCCCCTCGTCATGATATCATCGCATAGTCCTTAAGCGGTCCCTCGTATGCAGCGGGCACAATTACACTCCCATCTTCGATCCTTCAATTCTGGGACCTCGGTGGCCAACGAGGGATCCGCAATATTTGGAGCAAGTATTACGACGACTGCCATGCTGTCGTGTACGTCATCGACGCTGAGGATCGCGAGCGTCTTGGCGAGGGATGGGAAGTGTTCGGTGTGTGTTCTATCTGTCTTTCTTTTTCCTTTCTATCCATTCTATTCTATTCTATTCGGGAGCTTCTGACGATGAGAAAGTGCAGATGCTGTTCTTACGGCACCACAGATTCTAGGCGTGCCGTTGTTGCTTCTTGCGAACAAGCAGGACTCGCCGCAGAGTTTGTCTGTGGAAGAGATTCGCCATGATTACGAGGATTGGTATCAGCGGAAGCTGGAAAGTGCGCGAAGAGGTACGCGGTATGGTCAGCCGGAAAGTGAGCAAGCAGCACGGAAGGAACGCATCGCGAGTTTGGAAGTCCTCGGTGTATCTGCACTCGAAGGGTACGCGGTTTCGTCCCATCTAAGGGGCACAACAAAGACGTTGACATCTTTTCTAGGACTGGAGTCAGAGAAGCTGTAGATTGGCTGTTCATCCGTGTGCAGAATAGCAGACGGTAATTAACACGACATCTATCGGAACTCAACTGACACCAGTCTGTAGGGAACCCCAGAAGGGCGTTAGCACAATGTGATTATATTGCGAATGGCATAGCATGTCGATGACTGTCTGGAAGAACCAATGTGCGAAAAACCACTTCATGCATCAATACAAGAATCCAATATATTACCTCAAATTACAATGACACATACTTATGTAGGTATTCCAGAACCAGCGCTCGATGGTCCCATGTCACTTTTGCGGCGCTTGCCACGAATGCCGTCAATAGCACTGGTTTCCCTAGGATCCTATAGTAATCCTTCGCTAGACGCGCGTAATAGACCGCGCCTGCCGCACTGGCGAGTAATCTATTTGACCGTTCGTCGATCATCTTGTACACCCCAAGCTTGAATTCTTCGCGAGGAACCATGAACACAGGGCCATCATCGTTCAGCAGGAACGCGACTCCGTTGGTTTCTGGGTCAGGATTCGTTGCAGCGTGGATGATAGCGCCAGCGACGCGTGGGACGGGGGCAAGTGGAATACCCGCCAGAAGAACCTTGACAGGAAGAGGGACAATCTTCGTGTCTGACAAATAGTAGGCCGTTTGGATTACTCGTCGAGATATCTGACATAAGGAGCGAACATACCGGCGAAGAAGGGGTGGATGGTGGCAATGCGGATGTTGTTGAGTGCAAATTCGGGATAGAGGGAGCGCATGAGGCCTAGAACGGCGTGTTTCGAGGCAGCATACATTGCGCCATGGGGAATACCCAACCACGAGGCTTTAGGGGTCTAAGGACATCGTATGGAAACCAGATCTCGACACGCACCCATGGAGCCGATGAGGACGACGGCTTTGAGAGCGTCATCTTTCACCCCACGCTTGACGCTAAGATAGTGTAGGGCAAGGTGTGTTGTATAAATGACACCGAAGAGATTCACATCGATCGTCCGCGTATCGGGTTTGACTGGCTTGCCGTTCTTGAACGAGACCGTATGAAAGGAACCTATCTCCGTTACACCTGCATTGGGCACCTTAAATGATGTGCCGGTTATCTATCTGACAGACGTCTTCGAACTAGACATATTAGGCTTACCACAATGTCGACTACACCGAACTTGGCGATAGCTAGTTCGAAGAGAGCAATTTGGTCATCCCAGCTTGTCACGTTACACTTTTGGGATACTGCAATGCTGCATATCAAGATAAATGAGCTATGGTTCTTGAAGCAGTCTGAACAACAGCGTACCCCCCGGCGGCCTCGATGTCACGGACAGTCTTCTCTGCTCCAGATACGTCGAGGTCGCCGATAACGACCTTTGACCTAAAGTAGACATGATCAGTCTAGAAGCCTAACAAAAATCGGACCTGTCCTGACCCATACGAGGCAACTTGCAGAGCAGTCTCTCGTCCTATACCATTGGCAGCACCTTCATGGCTCTATTGAATCTGATATTTCATTTGTCCGATAATAAGTTAAGGCTGACCCGTTATAATGACCACCCTATCTTTGAGCCTGTTGGTAAACGCGTAAAGTTTGTCGTCCTGGATTGATGTCATGATGAGTTTACAGAACAGGCAAGACGCTAACTGTAGGCAATAATGCAGGTACTTTAAGCAACCGTCAAACTGCGAGCACAAGCTTGTGATTTTCACTGATGATATTGACTGTGACATGTAATGATGGACACTTCCTGACATTGATGTGATGTTCACCTCACGACATGTAAACACGTTCGTTAGAGCTCTCAACGTTCATACCTTCCATACACAACTGGGCTATCAAAAGATCGTTGGATCCTCCCCATTCTGTCCCACCAGAATCGACAAACCTCCTCATCTTTATAATGTGTCCAATCTAAGCATTACATATGTGGGGACTGCGAGCGGTCAACTGACGATGTCGCTTGAGCGCGGCTCCATGTGATTCTGCCGGCATGACACTGTAGGAGACATCTGCTGACGCTGTCCATTTTGGCGCGTCACTCGACAATGCCAAAGAGAGCTTTTGACAACTCATTTATACATCCTCTCAAGAAACCGTATTTTTTCGCGATTTCCGCAATTTCCCGTATCTTATCGCCTTTATCTGATTATGTTAGGATCTAAAATCATTGCCATCACGACCGGTTGCTAAATCAAGGCAGGCGATATTAGCAACTGCATAAGGTGGAATCTGTACACCTAAATTTTCAGCCTCTACTTCCTTCTTCTTCTTCCTGTACCATCACCGTCACGCAGCGCCAAAAATGCCCATTGCACAACGCAGACGCGGAAGCAAGATCAAGGGTATTCAGTTCACCCTCATGGTAGTCGGTATGTATTTACTTCAAGTTATCTTCAACGGACGTTTTCAGGTGAGGTATGTTGGACTGACAGTTAACGCTTTGTCGTAGGAACATCTGGTTCGGGGCGCACTACGTTCGTCAATACTCTTTGCGAACAAGAGGTCTTGCCACACAAGGCTGTCGGTAACCCTGAGCTTGCGCATGAGGAAGAAAACGTGTCTATCAAGCCCGTTCACGTTGGTGTGTCGGCTGCATGCGCGTGCAATGAGCAGCTACTCATATTTCTATCTTCTCTGTAGAGCTAGATGAGCAGGGGGTCCGCATTTCACTTACAGTCGTTGACACCCCAGGCTTTGGTAACAATATCGACAATGAACACACGTACGTTTACCTCACATTTTCAAGTAGACGTGTCATCCCCTTGAGAGTCACTCATCTTCCGCGGCCTCTAGATTTCAAGAAATTGTCGAGTACCTCGAGCGTCAATATGACGATATCCTTGCGGAACAGTCGCGCATCAAACGTAACCCGCGTTTCAAGGACAATAGAGTGCATGCTGTCCTGTACTTCATCCCCCCGACAGGGCATGCGTGCGTATTCTAAATTTGGCCTTCATCCGCAGCACCTTACCCTCCCTAGACTCAAGGAAATGGACATTGAGCTTATGAGACGCCTCTCCCCTCGCGCCAACGTTATCCCTGTTATTGGTCGCTCGGACTCACTGACGCCGAGCGAACTCAAAGCATTCAAAACGAGGGTGCGTTCCGTAATCACCTTCTCTTACGTCCCAGATGATTTCTGATGACCGCGGTTCCTCGGCAGATTATGGAAGATATTAAGCATTACAATATCCCCATCTACAACTTCCCGTACGATGAGGAGGAAGACGATCAGGAGACTATCCAGGAAAACATGGAACTTCGTGTGCGTGTCATTGAGTTCGCACCTGGGTTTCATAAACCTGATATGCGTTTCATCTAGGCGCTTCTGCCTCTAGCGGTCGTCGGCTCGGAAGAGGATGTCATACTCAACGGGGAGAGGGTCCCCGTCAGAGTCTACCCGTGGGGTATGGTGGAAATTGAAAATCCAGACCATTGCGATTTTATGCGTCTTCGGAGTGCGATCCTCGGGTATGTCGTCTTTTCGTTCCAAGTTTTTATTGTTGTTTGAATCAAAAGAAATCAGCTCTCACCTGAACGACCTCAAGTCAATCACTGAGGATGTTCTCTATGAGACATACCGTACCGAGAAACTTTCTAGGACTGTCCTAGATGACCGGTTAGTTGTTCTGCTACCCATAGATGTTGTTTTGCTGACTATCCATGTCTTTGACCCTCTTAGCCAATCTCAAGTATATCCTGACGACCTCGCCAATCAAAGCGTACGCCTGAAAGAAGAGCAACTCCGTCGTGAGGAGGAGAAGGTCAATTCCATGCATTTCGCTCTACCTACCTTTCCTAACTTCGAAATTGATCACAGCTTCGGGAAGTCGAGCTCAGAGTTCAGCGTGAGATTAACGAAAAGAGGCAGCAGCTTCTCGCTAAGGAGGAGACCTTACGGTGCGTCGCCCCTCACCCTGCTTGAGCAAATTCTTGACCTAGTTATCTGCTCTATAGTAATCTCGAGAGCCGCTTGGCGGCTACTCCAAGCTCCTCTGACTCACCATACTAATTCTCTTTCGAGATGACGATACCCTCGGTGGATACGGTCAAATCCCCACTCATCTGTCTTGGATCTAACGGATGTGGAAATCTGTATATTCCATTATACCCTCTACAATGCGCGTTTCGTTATACACTTACGATGTAGACTGCTTTTTTCTTGATTATTACAATGTACATATCTGCGAGAGACGCGCCCTCACGTGGCATAGTGATTTCAAGTACGGTAACTGCGGCAAACGCCATTTGCAAAAGACTTTTATGCCCTTATGAGCATATGCATCCCGCCGAAGGTCTAGACGACGACGAACTTGAGCAGATTCGGTATCAAACTCTACATGTATCAATCTTACATTCGGACTTACACTTATTCAACATAGCCGGTATGAGGACTTTACAACTATAGGTACAACACATCCAGTGTCGCGACCGAACTTGCCTTACACTATAACACAGACTGGATTCAAGACTCTATCCTCGAGAGGAACCGCCGCATCCGCACGGCGCACTCTTACTCCGCGCCCGCTCGTGTGCGACGCGGTCCCGGCAGGTCATGGTTCTGGCTCTGGTCGCAGGTTCGCAAAGCCATGGACATGGGACAAAGCTGGTTCGTCGTTAGCCTTGCAGGTACGTGTCCCATACCTTTTCCTTTGCCATTGTCTGTACTCAGGAAGAACTTGCAGGCATGGTCATTGGTGTCAATGCGGCCATCATCTCTATAATAACTCAATGGCTCTCGGATATCAAGTTTGGGTACTGCTCGGATGGGTGGTGGTTGAATCAGCAGTTCTGCTGTTGGGAGATCGAGGGCGAGGACGTGGACGGGTGTGATTCGTGGCATCCATGGAGTAATGTTATGATGGGTCGCTGGACCGTATTCGTGTTTTTCGCGGTAAGTGTCGGTTTCTTTGACTATCAAATATATAAGACTTACAGAGGAGAGATGTAGACGTTGTTCTCGTTTGTCGCGGCACATCTAGTAAGATCAATGGCCAAGTATGCAGCGGGGTCAGGTATATCTGAGATTAAATGCATTCTCGCGGGTTTTGTCATGCAAGGTTACCTTGGGTTTGCTACGGTTGTCATTAAAAGTATAACATTGGTGCGTGTCTCACGTATGTTGATCTGCATCCATGTTGACGTCAAATCCAGCCCTTGGTAATTGCGTCAGGATTGTCAGTGGGTAAGGAAGGCCCTTCGGTGCACGTAGCGTGTTGTATCGGCTCTCTCGTGGCCGGATTGTTCAAAAAATTCTCGCGGAGCCAAGGCGTGTACCCCCTCACAGTCATGGCAAACACGAAAGTAACTCTCCATAGGTAAAATGCGGGAGATCGTTACAGCAGCCAGTGCGGCTGGTGTGGCAGTCGCTTTCGGCTCTCCGATAGGCGGGGTGTTATTTTCAATAGAGGTTGACTCGCCCTACTTACTCCCTGCGATTTTCTCTGACAGTGTTCTCAGGAAATGAGCCATGGGTTCAGCATCAAGACCATGTGGAGAAGTTTCCTTTGTGCACTTGTCGCGACAGTCACCCTATCTGTACGCAGACACCCCGCATCTACTCTCATACTATGTTCAACACCCATAATTCCAGGCCATGAATCCTTTCCGTACCGGAAAACTTGTGCTGTTCCAAATTACTTACGATCGAGACTGGCATTTCTTCGAGATAATGTTCTATGTCATTCTTGGAATATTTGGGGTGCCTATCCTTTTTGGTCTTCCCTGTCTCAGCGGCTTAACATGTTGAAATAGGGCTTGTACGGTGCTTTTATGGTTAAATTCAATCTCCAGGTAGCGGCATTTCGCCGGAAGCACCTTGCAAACCACGGTGTAGCAGAGGCTGTCACTCTGGCCACATTGACTGCTATGATTGGGTATTTCAATAGGTTCCTTCGCATGGACATGACCTCCAGTATGGCTATACTTTTTCGAGAGTGTGAAGGTGGTGGAAACATTGGGAACCTTTGCCAGTAGGCACGACATCTCACAATCTGCTTGCTGTTGACACTGCTAGCAGGACACCTGCTCAATGGCGAATTTCAAATTCTTTATTTCTTGCCACGATCATCCGGATAGGTCTTGTTGTGATATCTTATGGCTGTAAGGTCCCAGCTGGTATCTTTGTTCCTTCTATGGCTATCGGAGCAACGTTTGGTCGTATGATAGGTATTCTGGTTAAGGCTATGGAAAGGTTGGACCCTATGTCTTATTATCAAGACCTGGGAGTTGACCTGTCGACTGAAGAGCGTATACTGGACATGGTATCTTTGCGGTATGTGCCCCCGACGTTCCATGCATTACACCTGGAACGTATGCATTCTTGGGCGCAGCTGCAGCACTAAGGTAGGAGTCGACTTGCACGCACTATCGTGAGTACAGGCTCAAATGACGTATACTAGTGGTGTCATGAGAATTACCGTGACAGTGGTGGTCATCATGTTCGAACTGACTGGAGCCCTCAATTACATTCTACCTACTATGGTGAGTAGAAAAATCACATCACTCATGACTGCCGCGAAGTCTCTTTAGATTGTGTTGCTTGTCACGAAAGCAGTCGGTGATTTTCTAGGAACCAATGGAATTGCCGATGAAATGATCCGTTTCAACGGATTCCCCTTCTTAGAAAAGGAAGATCATGCATATAACGTTTCAGGTAGTTGTTTATTTGATATTTGACGCCATGACCATGTTGAGAGGGTATCAGTGTCGGCCGTTATGCGGACAGGAATGCATACATTGATGGAATCTGGCATGGATGTCAAGCAGATTGGTGAGCCAACGTTATATAGGTAAATGCTACACATTTCTGACCATGTCCCGTGGTCAGAGGACATATTGGAAGCGACTCACGTCAAAGGGTTCCCAATTGAATCCGCCGATGGTCTACGACATATCATTGGATACATAGGACGCACCGAATTGCGTTACGTTCTGGGTATCCTCATAATTTTCCAATGTCACTGTGTGCTGCCATATTAATTTCCGATCTGCAGATCGAGCTAAGAAGATGCCTCGAGTCGATGACGACACCCGTTGTCACTTTGCTCCTCATGATTCAGAACACTCGATACATAGTGTATCTTTTGGTATCGAAGAGGAAGCCGCTGGCACTAGTTTCTTCGAGTCGGCGCTGTCGGAGGGTGGTATCAGGTTCTGGCCCTGGGTAAACCTGGTTCGTCACTGCCTTTGTCGAGTTTTTGATGCTAAAGTCTTCTCTAAGACTCCTATCACGGTATCTCCAGGGCTGCCGTTGGAGATTGTTATGCAGCTATTCAAGCGTATGGGGCGAGTCTTGTATGCCTTCTGCATAGTCGTTTTACTGATGGAGTAGATTAGGCCGCGGGTGATATTAGTTGAAAATCACGGCGTGTTGATGGGTTTGGTGACTGTCAAGGATGTGCTCAAGTTTATAGCCACGAAACCATCCCATGAACTCTCATGGGATGATCGTGGTGGATTGGATGGCCTTCTAGAGGAGGTATGGACGTGGACAGCAGAAAATGTTCATAGAGCTGTAAGTTGGATACGAAGACGATAATTTGTATCAGTTTCTTTTGCACCAGATCTTCAATCTTCCCGTGCCTCGTGTGTCTGGAAGAAGACATGTGCATGATGTCATCTCGAGGATTCAAGTTGAGCTTAATTAAATACGCGCCACCCGTGGTTCCATCTTTTATAAACTGATGTATCCAGAGTTTGTTTTGCTCTACAATTGCAATGGCCCATTCATCAAACACTTCTACTCCAAGTTCACAGCAGCTTTATTCATCCTCTCTCGCCGCTTACACTCTCAAGCAATTTTCTGCTGCTCAGGCCGCCCTTGATAGCGATGAACAGGCCACTGCAAAACTTCCTGCAACTGTAAAGATGTATGGCCACCATGTTTCCAAACGATCTACAGGTACGCGCAATCATTCTACCTTCTGTGACCCTAAGCAAACCAAGCTACCTCAGAAACGCCTTCTCAATCTGCCTCATCGGAGTGTCCCAGCTCCCTCGAATCAACCAAAGCTCAATAGTCTGCGAATCTTATCGATACCACACGTTGGTTCTCTCGTTTGCTTTCCGTGAGCTCTTGTGACTTCTTGGTTTTATCTGCCAGATTAGACGGGATGATTCAAGTCTAAGTGGAATTTAGACGGACTATCTGTAATAACCTTCATCGAAAGACTCTTCACCTATGTACTTTACACATGATGCCGTTTTTCTGTCATTCAATGGGATTTTCACGGCCTTCGGACGGTATGAACCAAGAGCCACTTTTGGCAAGAAATATCCGAGAGTTTCGGGGGATGAGATATATTCGTTCCAAGCAAGTCACCAGGTACGACAAGGTTGTACCCCAAATCTCATATGTGCACGTCGAAGGGGCATGTGTTAGTCTGGGTCGGCCTAGATACCTTGTGAAGACTGGTGGAGTCTTGTGGGGCGTCAAGGCGTGGAGCAAGGGAAGGTGATCATCCTTGCTGAATCTTGATCCCCACTAGCGAAGTTGATACGTTCTTCAAATTCAGATTTACAGCAATGAGACCTGAGGCAGGAACGAGCTAACTGGGAACGCGCTGTATGTTGGTGACATGACTCGCAAACGACTCGCGCAATAACTGCAAAACATCTCACTCTAGCAATGCACTGCATTAGCTATACAAGGCAAGATGATTTCAGTAAGAGAGACAAATGAGAATGCATTGACTGAAAAGGCAGGAATGACGGTATACAAGAATAATAAATGACTTCCAGAAGACGTGACTCAAGTGGAGCTTACTCCTGCATGGCGTCATCATTTGTAGCGATGATCTGTTGTCCACCGCCAATGGTCCATAATTCGGAAAATTTTGGAAAGACACGCTTGTACAATGACATGCAAATCGTGTCCATCTGGTTGATTGGTCCGTCGAAATGGGCCTTGAAGTAACCATGCGTCCCGAGAGACTCACGAATGTGACCTGTACGTCCGTGCTTGGTATGTAGCTGAATGGGTTTGAAGTAGTGGACATCGTCTAGAAAGGGAATAAATACTGATCAGGTGAGGAAAGATGATGAAACTTACCAGGATTGAAAAACAAGTATCGGACGGTCGCTGTCTTCTTGTGGACCTTGAATGGGTGTCCGGTGAGAATGATACGCTTCGCTATGACGCGTGTTGTGTCAGGGTTCAAGAAAGTACCCATCGCAACGAGCTGCGGCGCTGGGTAGTCACATCACAGGTCAACACACGGGAGTTCAAATCGGAAAGATACAACGAAAGAACCTTGAACATCTGAGGTCTCCCTGAGGAATATGCAAGGCTGGGTTCCGAAGATGACGGGACCATAGGTTGTTGCAACACTCGTCAACCCATGTCGAAGAAATCGCTCGAACTTATGAACGTTGTTTGTACCCTTGCCTCCGCCCCGCGTGTGTTGGCTGTATATAGGGTTCACGTGAAGGCGACGGGGTCCAACACATAGGAGCAGAGGGTCCTGAAGAATACATGGTTCTTCTGAGAAGATTGACCACAAAGACAATACTCACCTTCGACCTTACGGTCCCGTCGTATTCAGTGTTCCTCTGAACAGTGAAGTTCAACACGGAGATTTTATGCTCATGTTGTAGAAGGGCAAATATCACAACAGGTCCGGTAGTCGCAGCCTCTTGAGGCACATCTTTTAAGATTATGGAGACTCGGTTACCAGGCTAAGTACATCCATCCATCAGCTGGGTCATATCGAATGCGATACTTATGACTCACCTCGACTACAGCAATTTCTTGCTCTGCTCGCCGGCGTATACTACGTTCTGTCCGCTTGAAGTCTTCGAACTGGAATATACGCGCATAATCTCGAGGAAGATTTTCAAAAGGATCCCATGGGCTCGTTCTGAACGACCGCATTCCTCTGAAACGCTGAAATCTCACACGGGCCGGAATACCTTGTGGAGTGTCCAATTCATCAGGAAATTGAAAATCTTCTTCTTGTTCACGCTGCCGATTCCTCCAAGAGTTCAACCTAGAAAGCACGTCAGAAAGACAACTCAACTCTCATGAGGAGTAACGCACTGTCTTTCCTCCTCTTCGTTATCTAGGTCCTCAAAGGCAACCCGTCGTTCCGATTCCATGTCCTCATCCATAGGCATATCCTGCATTTCTTCCACTTCTTCTGCAATCTCCTCCATTTCCACCTCCTCGCCCTGATCCTCGCCCTTGTAATCAGAACCCTCGTCATCTTCGTCATCGCTTTCGTCGACGATCCACGACGCCTGATATGAACTCATCCCTTTCGGTATCCGTTTCACATGCTTTGGAGTAGTTCCATTGTCTGCATCAGGCAACGACGGTTCCTCTGACCTCTCTCCTCCATTCATCTCCTCCTCTGTAGGCCACGTTTGCTCATTAGCAAGGTCATCAGGGTCATTACTTGACACCAACGAATCTGCCTCTTCCGTATCGGGTTCTGCAAGGATCGTGGGTTCTACATCCATAACTGATGTTTGTCCAGATTTTGAATGTCGAGGCAGGGCTGCAGATAGAATCTGTCCAAAGTCAAAATATTCGAACTGGCAAGATATCAACAGCATGAAGTACCTTGGCTATCTGGAAGTCCCCAAAGTTTGGGAGATGGACTAGTCTGTTCGCGCAAAGAGAGGATCCTCTCACAACACCAGTCACCTTCAGTTGCCCGTCTTCCCATTCCGTTGTCTCGCTCAAAACCCACGATCGACCCTCTCGCCACCGGACATCAGCCGGCTTTCCCTCAGAAAGCGCCCGAAGAGCATTGAGTCTATCCGAGCTGGCGTGCATATCGAACACCCGAGTTTGACTAGGAACAAAGTATTGAACGAAGGAGAGAAGGGACTTCAGTATCCCCGACCGTGATTTAAGGTCGATTGTTGGATCCGACGCAGCCAGCGTGACAACATCTGGAAGACCCTGTGCTTGAAGAGTGCGAAGGAGTGTGTCCCCCCAGGCGTCGACTTCAACCGAGGTTGAGAGTGCAAAGACTATATAATCAGCAACTTTGCAGGCGTCAAGCGCAGCATAGAAATCCCTGTATGGTACATTGATGAATTGAAGGGATGTCCTGAATCTTTCTGCTCTTCATATTCTGCATGAGTTGGATGAGCTAAAGGGAAGTAATATCTTACATACTTCATCTTCCATAAACCTGTTTGTGGGCAATCATCTGCCAATATGTCCAAAGATCCAGCAAGAGAGGTGACAATCGCTTTAGGGTCCACGTCAGGACAGAGGGGAATTACGGCAATAATTCTGGGTGCCCCATCGACGCCACTGAAAACACGCGTTGCTGAGACTAGCGCGTTGCGCTTTTTTGCTTGGGCCTGCTTTGCATTATTGCGTCGGTTCAATCTAGTTTGGGCCGAAACGTTCGTAGTTGTAGATGCCTTTGGAGATATGCGAGCAATGCGACCTAGATACAGTTAAGTTTGTAGTCGATCGAATGATATGCGAATGTTTCTCACCTTTTGCAGCGTCTTTTAAGGCTGATTTTGTTGCGTGTTTAGATTTATAACGTTTATTAGTCTATAATTGCAATTGAGCAAGCTCATTCAACTTCGAGACCAAGCTAAACGCACCTGTTTAAGCGTCGGTCTGTGGTGATGTTGCGTTTCAACCATGATCGACCGGTTTTTTAATGATGCAGATATCGGACGAGACTCAGGATGGCTGAAATTCCACGTCAAACTCTCTTTAGCTCAGAAGTGCTTGATTGAGCACAGATCGGCCTCGAGATTACAGAAATTTTTGAATCATGTGACTACGCCTGAAGCGCCTGACTTCATATTGTTTCGCCTCGACCCAGGAACCAAATACAGACAACATATGCATCCTGGCCTCACAGAAATATACAGAAGAATTAAGAAATGATATTTATGGTGCGTGACTAGTGGTACAAATGCAGTAGGTATGACAATAAAGATACAGATGAAGAACGCCACGAAAGCTTACTACGCAGGTGGTGGCCAAGAACCTGTGAAACTTGGCGTCGAGGCGAGAGACGCATTATAGAGAGATCCGTTATGGCTGCCCGATGAAGAAACAGTCGCCATTGGGGGTGGTGGAGGAGGCAGAGGCGATGAGATAGCGCGAGGATGTGTATTCTTTGTAGGGGAGCCGTTGACTAAAGGACTAGCAGATGGTCCCCTAAGATAATTCATGATTAGCAAGCTGGTTGACGGCCTTGAAATCATATATTGATTGCCACTCACTTAGCATCGATAGCAGGAGCAGGGACAGTGGCAGCTGTAATTGGGTCGTTGTTGATCTTGAGGAACCCAGCCTGTACAAGAAAATCCCAGATACGACTCGTTTTATTGACATCGATCTTCACCAAGTCTCTGGCTTCTCGACGACGAAGTTTGCCTCCTCTCCTGGCATACTCTCGAACCAGGGTTTCTTTGATGACAAGGTATGGTTTAGGAAGGATCCGTAGTTGTGAGCATAACGTTTGTTCTCCGGGTGTCAAAAGGTGCAGAGACGGACTATTAGCAAGATTGAGCGGGGCAGCTAGGAATGAATGGCAACGTAAGATTTATGCACAAGTGACAGGGCTAGTGCTAGTATCACTCACGTAGACGACGAACGGGTGGCGCAGAGGCTGGCAGTTTGGGTGTGCCTTCACGCTCAAGAGAGTCATGTTCAGCCATACGACGAGGATCAGGGCCAGTGGAATGTCGTGAAACCGATCGTGCATGCGACCGATCATAATTATGGTGATCACGTGGAGGATTCGATTTGGCTTGTGTCTAGTGGAGACGTATGATCTTTTGAGTCACGATGAGAAGTACGGGCTAACGTACGCGTTTAGCCAAATCTGCTTCATACTTATCAATGTCAGCGGCAGTCATCAACCCAAGCCGCCGATAGGTTTGAAGTTCCAAAATCCTCTTTCGAAGCATTGCTTCATCTGGATAAAACTCAATAAGTTCCTGTCAACAGTAAAAATTATCTCGTACAGAGTATATCCGAAGCAAAGGCTTCGTAATCTTCCGCTGTCTGGAGTTTGGCAAAAGGTCGAAGTCTCTGAATAATATCTCGCTCTTCGCGTGGACGTTTCTTCTCAGCAGCTTGCATCTGACATGGTGTGAGTTGATGGTAAGAGACGAAGGGGAAACGAAAAGGACCTTTTTGTACTCTAGAAGTCCCCGATTAAAGATTAATGCCTTGCCTTCTAAGCGTTTTTCAACCCTTTGCATGTATGTCTCCATCAACGTGAGCTTGAACTTCAACGACTCTTCAGTTTCATATGGAGGCGGTTGCGTTGGTTCTTCGACTTCCTCGTCTTGAGAAGTAGTTCCATTAGTGTCCGCTGTCTTGGGCTCTTGTTTCACTACGTCGCTGTTTCCATTTCCATGATATCCGTTTGTCTTGCCGTTTACAGTTTTGGGTCCTTTCAAAAAACCTTTCCCTGGCAACTTTTTGCCTCTCCCAGAAACGCTATTCCCGGCGGCCAACTTATGCTCTTCCTTCCACTTAATTCGCGCCTTCACATCTGCATCGTCCTCATCCTCAGGTATCTGGTCTCCACCATAGACGAGACAAACACCATATTCCAAATCCTTCACAAGATCTTCCGCATCGTTATCCAGTTCGTGCTCAAACTCCAGTCGACCAGGAAGAAACGTGGCGATCTCATGATTACCCGGTGCGGACGTAGGAGCGACCTTAGGAGGGGGCGGCGCCATTGCATTCATCGCAGATATTCGTCTTCGTTTTCGTTCATGGAATTCTTCTGGGTCAATCTCAAAATCACGACCCATGGCCTAGAGTGTGTCAACAGTCGAAACTCGTGAAAAGATAAAATATTACTGGTAGTGGCCAATTTGGAGACTCTACGTAAACTTCAGTATAATGTTTCTCAACCTCCTCCTTCGTTCGAGTACCGACGTGTTCAGCTATCTTCTTCCAATTCCCAAAACCATGACTTGCGAGTCCCGTGATCAGTAGAAGCTCCCTGGACAAGTATATCAAGATGCAAGAGTATTTTCAATTAATATGAGACTTACTCGTCAGCTCCCCAATCTTCAGTAAATATGGGATATGAATTAATTTCCTATGCACAGATCGCTGCTTCGCAGGTTCAAAGTAGAGGCACGGAAATAACTTACAATGACGCGGTATGCATGCCCTCTTTTGTGCCTTCCAAACTCCTTTCCCGCGCAGAAACAAGATGGGCATATGTCCACTCCGTCCTCTGGTTGACAGACCGGATCGGCACACTTGATACGGATAGTATGCGTCAAGTCGCACTTGCATGAGTCACATTGGTATTGAACACCTGGTTCATTAACAGCTGAAGAGATATCAGTATTTCGCGCAATCGATAGCTCTTATGGTGGGCCTACTTTGTATCTCGTCAGGTAGATGTTGTGGTTTCCGTTGAGTAACGGTCATCACAGCCAGGCTGTCACAAAATTACTCCTATTCCGAGAGCGCAGTAACTTAAAGAACGTCCTACTGTCCAGAAAGGAATGGCCAGATAAATCCGGAGGTCAATAGAGGTCAATAGGCGCCCGTCACTTTCTCAACGCGTAGAAACAGAGCTGTTGTGCCAGCTAGTCACTGCAAGCTAGTGTACAGTTTCAAAAGGCGTCGCTGCAGAACCGAATGAGGAAAATCACGACCGCTGAACGAGCCTCGTCGTGCGGAATGACGAGGATCTTGTTTGCGCGTATTTGGATTGGATGCCACCCGAGATAGCCGAAAGGGATAATCTAGGTATCACTATAATTTATGATTTCTTTTTTACGGTTATTCTAGACTGATGTATTAATGATGGCTTATATAGCCTTGCTGTTCGGATGGTTTTTCCAAACAATCTAAATGAATTCGTGCTTTCAGATTTCGCCAAGGACCTTCCGAAAAAAATCTGAAGGATGATGAATGGAACGACAGCGAAAGCTAAGTAGGCTATACGTACGCTGCGTCCAGTGTCGCCATCAAAACATCAAACTCGTAAAATGTAAACGGCAGATCATGCCCAAAAGGTGGGGAGGGTATGATAGCAATCTTCGGTATTCAATCAACTCTTTACTTTCTTTTGATATAATTTGAAGTCTTCACTCTTTACTTTCCCACAAAATTTTACACTTTACTCCCACTGCTGGCAGCCAAGAGTATTTCCTGAGGAGATACTGAAAAAGAAACTTGTTATGCCATTTCCAAACAGGGTATTTCCAATGAAAAAAGGCTTTAAACAACGGGAAAGGCCTGTTTCCAAAGGAAAATTCTGTCAAAGTCAAAGAAATGATATGACAGGTTTCTTTTTTCATTTTTCCAATGGAGACAGGTTCCAGTGATCCTTTGATTACCTCAAATTTCCATTTGTAAGTATTATCAATACAAATAAGAACAATCAAAATTTGTGTTCAAACTTTTCATGGACCAAGGAGTCATTGCTTAGCCAGTAAGGTGATTTCTTCTAGGCAACTTCATTTCAAACCATCAATTACTCCATGTTCACTTCTGCTTCATTGTCCTTGGAGCCCTCTCAAAATCTCTTAGATGAGTTCTGATCTAGATCTCATACCTTTCGGACATCCATTCAAAATGCCATCAAAGATTCAACAGATTCAGTTGTGTTGCATAGGCTGGGAGATGATATTCAGGAATATCTTACTCTAGTTAATGAGGTACTAATTTTGTTCTTAATATGCCACTCTAGTCAATGAGGTACTACAATTCTTCTTGTTTTCTGCTTATCTCTTGAACACTCTTTTTTTGTCATGATAGCATAGGACTATCTTCCCTCCTGAGTAATTAACCATGATTCAGCTTAATCTTGCTATCATGCAAAATGATGTTTAACAACAATATCAACAATCTATTGAACAGTCACAGTATGGTCATCCTCAACTTCTCCATAGATACAGGAACTAGAGGAAGGCTTGCAATCACTATTGATTCTGACTTTTCAAACTGGGAATATACTGGACACTCCATTTCTAGTATTGTCCATTTTTGGCATCAGCTGTAGTCTTGTAAGAAGCCTAGCTACTTTCATTAAGGATTGCAGAGCTTAGAGAACAGCCTTTTGTCCTCTCCAATGCCTATACCAAAAACTGTTCCAATGAGTGAATATTTTCAAATGGCCATTACTCCATCAGTTTTGATTTTAATTACATAAACTAAAATGCAATTTGTAGCTATGATGCCATAGTAGTTTACATGATTTAACCAGAATTTTAAATACTTCCAATTCTTCATGCCAATGTTATCTTTCAAAAAGTATAAAACATTGGGACAGTTTTTTGAGCCACTGTAGATAACCTAATATGGGACATGTGTAGGAAAAATAGGAATGGCAATATACTAGATCTTACTCCAGGGGAAAGAACATTAGGAAGTTCTTTCTCAGAGCCTGAAGCAACTAGTATCTTGCTCCTGCACCTGCTTCTAGAGTGATAATTTCCTATATGGAATTAATCTCCACACTTTCTGATGAAGAACAAGATATCCTTATTCTTTGTCTTAGATAGCACTTCAGACATGCAAGTATTTTTATGCTCCATGCCATGTTGAGGAGGTTACATCATAACTTTTTTGACATTGCAGTCAAAAACCCTTGATCAAAATTGATCCTGTCAGAAGAATTTTTGAAAGGATTTCTTAGAGGACTACTTGTTTCCAAGTCACAATATTGTTTCCCTTATTCACAGTCTGTATCTCATTTCCAGCCTCCCATCTTTTAAGCAAAAGTACTTTTGACCCAGGGCTATCTGACAGTATTGCTCCCATAATGTTGCATGCCTGGAGGCTGTAGATTGAGGCTGTTTACAATGGATTTCTATTTTTGGACCAGGTTCTGGATTTAGTTGTTGTTAAGTGTTTTTCTCAGAAGCTCTAGAGTAAATTTTTTGAAACCTGGCATAGGGAATCTTCAGAATTGTTCTCTTTGGATCTTCCTCTGCCAGGTGAGTCATTATACTCTAGAACTTGTAGATGTTGAATAGACTTTGAGTCTCTTTCTGCCAGCTATGTGACTAAGCCATAGCCTCTAGAAGTCACCTTTACAGCAGAACAAGTCTCCAGATTTGGTCTGGGAGCCCCCTTTTCAATTGTCTGAAGACTTTTCTCTCCTTTTTTGGCTCTCTCAAAGGTCTCTCCCCCATCAGTGTCTCACCAGCCCCTGTATCCTTCCTATGACTCAGCCAACTCCTTCACCCCTCCCTCTA
Source organism: Termitomyces sp. T153 (assembly GCA_018296165.2). NCBI lineage: Eukaryota > Fungi > Basidiomycota > Agaricomycetes > Agaricales > Lyophyllaceae > Termitomyces > Termitomyces sp. T153. Next base: position 93,668 of record JACKQL020000074.1, read on the forward strand.
ATGCTTCATGCCCCCAGAATTATTCTGATATCTATTATATAGATAAATGATAATAAAATGAAAGTAAAACATTTATAAGAATCTATATAAAGTAGCAGTCATTTTATATACTCAGTACACTAAGTCAAGGATGAAAAATCAACTATGTCTTGCAACATAAGTCAATAGGGCTGTATCATTGAAAAATAAGGCAACTCAAATTGAAAAAGTAGGTGTAATGAACAAATGTAATGAACAAATCAAAGAAGCATGCATATCAATAGAGCCAGTAACCCCTCAGGAAGTGAGTGAATGAAAAAGACCAAAATGTTCATTTTGTAAGGGGACAACCCTGTTAGATAACTTTGATGGGTAACTCTGACTCTACTGGGCCTTAGTCATAGGTGTAGCATCATCTCTAGCACATCCAATTGACCAGCTGCCAAGCCCCTGCACCCTCCAATCAGTATTAGTCAGCCCTTTGTGGTCATCAGACTCTATTTCTCCTTTTGATGTATTGTTAGTCATTACTGCTTAGCATACCTAGGCTGCTTACCACAGATAGCATTAATTATAGCATAGCCACAAATGTAGTATATAAGCCAGTCAGCAGGATAGAATATCCTCTAACCAAACAATAGCAGTGTTCTCCTGGCCTATCCATTGATCTGACTGTAAGAGCTCTAGCATCATTACTCACATTTGGCTTGATACACTTGCTCTTTGCCTGACTCTTAGCTGCTTTGTGCTCCTCTGACTCTTGCTTGTCACTTGTGTCTGCTTGTCTTTTATCAGGTTTATCCACAGAATGCTTGTCTCCTTACACAATTATGAGAGCAAGGAATTTCACATAAAATGGTTTAATCAGCTCCAGTCTTTTCCAGTAATATAAGGAGGCTTCTGAAGTCCAATGGCCAAGAATTTTCACTATGTCTGGAGGGACACCTGTCAATAATAGATCTCCTGTGATGATTGACAAGGATTTTTGTCTGAAGATGTAAGGGTAAAGCACACTCTACAAGAGTCAACTAGAACAAGTAGTCCTGACTAATCAGGTCCACAAGCAAGACAACTAAGAGTCAGACAAGGGGCAAGTGCAACAAACTAAGCAAGAGGGTGTTGCTGGAGGTGCTTATAGTTAGTTTAGTGGATAGGCCTGGTAAACACTGCTATTGTTTGGTCTGAGGATATTCTATCCTGCAGACCATCTTAAAATCTGCAGACCTCTTTATATACTATATCAGTGGCTATGCTATGACTGACACTAGATGACTAAGCTGGCCCCAGTATGTGAAGGATATGACTAATCAGTGATTAATGATGAGTTCTAATCATGACTTAGAGAGAACAAGACAAAAGGGAAAGGAAATGCACCAACATTAACATTGAGTATTCTCTGGGGCCCAAGATTCATTACTTTGATGAACAGTGTTCAACCCCATGTTGGGGGCAAGAGCAACAAGCAACATTTGTGTCATGCAGTGCCAAAGTGTCTTGAGCATGAAGCCCAAAGGCATAAAAGATGACAGGGATAACAAATCAGGTGGTATTGGAGAGCCAGGGACCAATGGGGTTGGCATGACAGACATTGGAGTTCCAGTTACCATTGGAGAGCCACTTGCAAGAGGAGTAGGCATGCTCTGAGTAGAAAGAGTAGCAGCAGTGATGCCCAACAACATGCACAACAAGAGAGTTGGGAAACTCATTCATAGCAAGTAGTTTTACTATTTGTAGGAGAGAGGTTGCAAGCAAGAGGGATGGCCAGGGGAATGTCAGCATTAGGGCACACTACCTGTTAAAGAATACAAGAGGGGTGTGGTAGGGGTTTTTGACAACTTAGCAGGCTTAGGACAACACAGAAAGGCAGAGCACCTAGTGACCAGAGCATTATTACTATGCTGGGGAGAAAGACTTACACATTGTATGGGAGTAGCATTAAATAACAGTATATGGAGTGTTCATGGGTGTTCACAGAAAATCTAGAAGATGAGATACTTCAGGAAGGCTGAGCACAAGTCTGATGCAACAGCTCAAAGGTTACAAAGTGCCTATCATGTTGAGAAAAACACAAAATATGGAATACAAGAGGTAGTCTAGCCAAAATCCTTGCAATGGCAACAATGGCCTCAAATATAACACCAAATGTGATTTGAGTACTTCTAGAGATTAACAGGAGAAGGTCAGTGCACTGAACACAATTTTACAACCTGAGCTGTTGTAGACTGGTACAAAAGTGCATGTGCAAGCCTTCTATCACACCTGTGCTAAATGTGGGTGACTAATCCACCAGAATTATATGTCACAGAACCTATGTTCTGGGCTGATATGTCATATCATAAGAGGAGAAGATAGAGAATGTGCAAGTTGAAAAAAATCAGACTTGATCATAATTTAGCCTTTTGTGATTGTGATATCTGAGAAGTATGATGTGATCAGTTGTACAAAAAAGGAAGACTTTTATTGAACAAGAATAGAGAAAGACTTCAGTTCCCTTGAAGGGGCGCGGTGGCTCAGCTGGCACCATCGCGTCCCAAAGCGGGTCATGTGACTTGCGAGTGCAAGGCTGGGGTTTTGACTCTGGCTGAGTGCGCCTGTGTGGAAAACACCTTAGACACCACGTGGGTTATTTCAATGCCGCTGGGAAGCCTCCACCCGCACGTGCTTGACTAGCCAGGCTTTGTAGTGCAGGCCGACCAGGACCGAGCAATCAGCACGTGGTTCAATGAGGCAATGTGACCACCACGCCCGTGACAGATCAGAAAAAGAGAAGTTTCCCCGGTGCGACGGATTTGGGAGAGGGTCCAGGCCTTCGCTGACCAAGCAGGGTCGTGGCACGGGTAGGCATGAGGATAGGAGTCAATAGTTCAAACAGGCTGCCAACATAATGTATGGTCCATCGGATGGGTTCGGTGCGGTCCGGTAAATACTGACCACGACTGCTGGTCTGATCGGGTGTCTAGCTGAAAGGTGCAGCATGTCTGTCACTACAGTCCTCTGGGGCCAATAGGCGGCCCACTGGCTCATTCCGTCGCGGGTTCCGAATCTCGGGTTCGATCTTCCGAAAGTAGCGTCTGGGCATGGGGAAGGGTTAGTCGTGAAGCCCTTACTGGTGTGTGGGAGTGGGAGGCTATGAGCTGGCCGAGCGCCTCATCGTGGGACAATACCAGCACACACACAGTAAGCATTGCCGAGTACAGCTGGGTTTAGAAATTGGGAGGGCACGTTAACGGCAGATGGTAGTGGGACTTAGGTGTGGGAAGTAGTATGAACTCCGACGAAGTCAAATTGTAGTAAAAGTGGCTATGAGGCGTAACCGGCATCAGCTGAAAAGGGATCGGGCCGGAGAACTAGTAGGAGTGTCCGTAATTACCACCCCCATTACGTACTGCAGGGCTTAGAACACGAAGGTCATGTGTAAAATAGGCCTTGAAGATAAACAAAATGATTCATCATCATCATCATCAGTTCCCTTGAGCATACATGATATAGTCTACTGACTACTTCATTATTTTCTTTGGTGCTTTTTGTCCTTCTTTGACATGCTTGGCTTGTCCCCATGGTCAATCACCAGAGTGACAGATACTTGCACAACTTACACAATCCACCCCTCAACATCTGTAGCACAATGGTCCCACCTGTTGCAGCACTATCTGTCCATTGATGATGGATACTTGTTGCACAACTTGCACAGTCCACCTTTTGACATCTGTAGCACAACAGTCCAACTTGTTGCAGCAATTTCTGACCAACTGTGATGAATGCTACACAATTTGCAGAGTACAGTCATACAAAGTACCACTATGTTTATGCTCACTCCAACACTATTGTCTGTCCACAACCAACACTTACTCCACATGCACCATGCAAAGTCTAGCCTTACACATTGACATAGGTGTTAGTGCTAAAGTCACACTCATTGGGGTGTTATCTGTCCATCCACAATGTATACTAGAGTACTTTTTGTATTACTTCACTCTGTCTGTCCACAATGTATGCCATGTTCCTTTTTGGATTATTTCACTATGTTACTTGTTGTCATTGGTTAAATACATTGCTGATATATGTATCATAAATTAAATGTCATGCTACATCCCAATAAGTCATTTTGCCCTGCAGTATGTCATCACAAACATCCTCAAAAACTCAGCAAATTTTAGTCACAACATTTTGTTGAGCTTAGTTTGTTCATGCCTTCATTCAGTCAATGCCTTGGTTCAGGCTCAACTTTCACAAATTTCTATGAGGCACAATTGGTGCTACTTCTCATTATCTGTGCTCTAGTAGTTGCAATGGAAACCTGTTGCAATCCAGACCAAATTTTTTGGGAACCATGACCTATCTGACATCTGCTTTCTCCACCCTACTTGTCAAGGTTTATAAAAATACTTTTGTCAGAAATTAAAACAGACTGACAATATACACTGCATAAACACCACAGATTATATTGCTTTGAGCCTCTATCAGGTCATTGTTGATGAGGACATATTTACCAAGCTTCCCAACTTTTCTGCTGCTTGACAAGCTACCCTTTTTAATCTGTTTGATATCCACAACTGTCATGACCCACTCCCAGACCTCCAGACCTCTTTCCAAGCCACCCTGCTTCCTCAGAGCTCCCCCCTAACACCCCCTCAACTCACCCCAACCTTTGTTCACTCATGGCACCTGCCCCAGCTAACTCTGATGCTTCTCCAGCAAATTCCAACAGCTATCTGGCAAACTCTGGTACATTCAATCCAGGCCCCATCACTTCTCCTTTTCCTCCCAAGCCCTCAGGCTCCTCTAATATTCCCTCTGACCCCAGCACACATTGCTGACTTGTCCCCTTGACTCATTTGATCACTCTAGAACTTCCCAATGACTATGGGGCAGACTGCATTCCCATCAGTTCCCATCAGAATATCACTGTGGCCCACTATCTGACCAGAAATAACACCCATCAAACCCATGTGGCTCTGCTGAGCCCCACCATTGCACCTTTAAACCTTTAAGTCTCCAGAGGAGGTCCAGTAGTCAGTATATAAGTTGCAGAGTAGTATCCCTTACTCTAGTCTTGATATTACTGTTGTTCTTTTGTTCCATTCTGTGTTTGCTACATCTCCTGGTCTGCTCTTTATTCCTGTCTCTAGTCTCATCTCTCTCTCTCAATCTATCTTGTTTTTGTCTTTGTCTCATTTTAACTCTGTGTTGCCTCATCTACCTCACTTTCCTTTATTGTCACCTGAGTTCCTTTCAACTCTAATGCCATTATGAACTTCATGCATATGTTATGACTTCCAACATTCATAATTAACTCTAGACCTCACTCTATGCTCAGCCCCAGAATCCACCAACTCTAATTGATCCCCCATCAATTTCCAGCCCCACTCCCATCACTTGCATAACTGCTTGCCCCACAGTCTGTATATCTGCCTCCAGACTTGTGCCCAATACACCTCCAAGCCCAACCCTTATTGTACCTAGTCTTAGACTTCCTCAGACCACCCTAGATTTGCTCAGACCACTTCTCTTGGCTTGTCCTTGCAAGTATCTGAAGTCTGGACCACCCTGGAATGCTAAGTTATAAGTGCAGGACATTGTGTCTGCCTAGTAAGGACTTGCCCAGTTAAGCTGAACCCCCATGGTCAGCAGAACCTGACAACAATTTCTTGAGCTACAGTGGCTCAAAAAACTGTCCCAATATTTTGTACCTTTTGAAAGATGGCATGAAGGATTGGAAGTACCTAAAATTCTGCTTAAATTATGCAAAAAACTATGGCATTGTAGCTACAAATTGCATTTAGGCTTATATAATTTGAATCAAAGCTGATGGAGTAATGGCCATTTTAAAATATTCACTCTTTGGGACAGTTGTTTGAGCCTCTTTGACTTTCCAGGTTTATCTCTATTTTAGTCAGAATAAAGAGTGAGTTGCATGTGGGAATATCAACAGAGTCATGTGACTATGCTTAGTTATAGTTGTAAGTGGTTCAAGTTGGTTGAACCACATCTTGACCTTCAACTACCTTCATAAAACCTTGCAGCAATGCCTCTAGCATAAGAGCAATGTGTCCAGCTGGTCCTGACAACAGCACATTTTTGGCTGTCTGATACACTTGCTAGTGATTGTAAAGAAATGATCACTCCATGGTTAAACCTGGCAAAATCAGGCAAGTCACAGGCAATGAGCAAAAGTTGAAGGGTACAGAAGCAGCCAGGAGTTGGGCAGAGGGCAAGCACAGCAAACTGAGTATGGAGATGATGCTGAAGGATCTTACAGTCATATCAATAGATAGACCTAGTGAGCACTGCTATTGTTCAGTCTAAGGATATTTTATCTGACAGACCATCCTATATACTACATCACTAGGAATGATGATTAACATAACTACTTCATCTGTTGGCAGTATATATGGAAGCATGGCTAACAATTAATCTATACTGAGTAATGTTTGAGTATGTAATTCATGGAAGGCAACTAATGGAGACAGAAGGGTGCAGAGTATAACAGGCAGTATGTCAGATAAGCCAGAATGGTGGATCATCCTTGGACTAGGCCCAGAATAGAGTTGAACAGTCCTAAAGGGGCTGTCTTCTTACAGTGACTAGTGCCAAACAATTTTCCAGCCAAAAAGTAGCCAAGTACATGAGAGTCTGCAAATTATATGGAAGGGACTACATATTTGCTAGCATAGACAGTTCTCAAAGTATGGAAAGTTATCCCCTCTCTAGGTAGGAGACCATGTCTGCAATAGTCTTCAGCACTGCACAAAAAACTTTGAAAACAGTGTATGGTTGGTAGAGAGTTACAACATACCACTGTATTAAGATCAGTTTTTTTCATTGCAGATGCCAACAAAATGCAGGCTGTGATTGCTTCAATAGTACTGCAATGTCATATTTCTAGTGGCAAGTTGTCTCAAGGATGGTGACAATTGCCACAATGGTGCAAAAAACCTGAGCATGGGATCTCTAATGAGGAAATAATAAATGTCATGCAAACATTGCATCATGTTGTTGTCCTTATTTATTCATCTAAGACCCAGCCTCAAGAGAAGCATGGAAATTGTTAATCTCTTGGCCAATTTCCCTTCTTCCACAGCATGAATCCATGCATTACACATATATTGGTGAGGAATGAATAAGTCCTATTTCTATAAGACTTTGGCATGCACATTAGTGACCAATACTACAGGATTCACTGAAGTCTTCATCATAGTGAATGTCAGTGGCATGAGCATGCCTTCATAAAACAAGTACTGCAATGACAAAGGGATTTGCTGTGGCTGCAGTGGCTAAATTGGAGTGTTGTATGAAGTTGTCTTCAATAGCTAGAATATGGGGCATGTCTGATACAATGCAGGTTGAATTTGTGGATGTGCCTTTCCAGAAGAAGATGGGGCATCAAATATTGTTGCTGCATTGAGATGGAGTGAGGCATGCTGTATGGTGGCCAAAGCTGGGACATGTGAGATGGAGACTGAGAAGCCTGCCACATCAATGAAGATTGGTGGAAAGGGTATGCCTTCTGTCATGGGGGCTGAGGGGCCTGCCACATTGATGGAGGTTGGGTAGGGTGATTGGTCATGTGCAATGGAGGAATTTGGTAGAGGTTGGGGGGATTATATGTCATTGTTGATGGAGGCTGAGCCTGCCATGTTGATGCCAAGTATTGCAGGATGCAATGATGGCAGTCAGTCAAGGGAGGGCCTTGATTTGCTGCACCTCAGGCTGACTTCCTGGACTCAGTATTTGCCTCAGCTTGTCAGGTTCTGCTGACTATGGGGGCTCAACTGCACTGGGCAAGTCCTTACTATGTGGACATGATGTCCTGCACTTATAACCTAGTGCTCTGGGGTGAGTGCAGACTATAGGGACTTGCAAGGAGAAATCAGGGGAATTGGTCCAAGCAAGTCTGGAGTGGTCTAGAGAAGTCTAAGACCAAGTATATTAAACATTAGGCTTGGGCAGGCATCAGAGACAAGTTTGTAGGTGCATAAATGAACTGCAGGGCAAGTGGAGGCTTTGCAAGTGATGAGAGTGGAGCTGGAGTTTGATTGGGGATCAATCAAAACTGATGGATTCTGTGGCCAAGCATAGGGTGAGGTCCAGAGTTGTTGTGAGAATATTTGAAGGTTATAGCACATGCACAGAGTTTGTAATGATGTTGGAGATGGAAGGGACTTAGGAAAGATAAAGGAAACAGAGACAGTCAAGATGAGACAAAGACAAAACAAGACAGAACTGAGAAAAGAAGTAGATTTGAGGCTAAAAATAGAAACAGGGACAAGACAGAAAGAAACACAAAACACAAGTAACCAGTTAATGTAATATCAAGACTAGAGTACTGGATGCTACCCTACAACTTATATACTGACTACTGGAGAGCTCTGGGGGACAGTGGGTCTGGTGGTGGGGCTTGTCAGAGCCATGCAGAGTTGACAGGTGTTGGTTGTGATCAGGGGACAGGCCATGGTAATATTCTGATGGGATCAGTCAAGAATGTGGGCCATCCTGGGGTCATTGTGATGCTCTGGAGTGGGTTGGGAAAACCAGGGTGATAAGTTGATGATGTACACTGGAGTCAGGAGCAGTGGGGGAGGGTTCCAGAGGTTCAGGAGAGGCAGGGGAGGCATTGATGGCTGCAGGGAAAGTGTTGGAGTTAGCCAGGGAGCTGTTGGGGTTTGCCAGGGAAGCATTGGAGTTACCTGGAGTGGGTGCTATAGGTGGGCAAAGGTTGGGGAAGTCAAAGGGGAGAGTGGGGGTGAACTCTGGAGGAGTAAGGTGGCTGAAAACAAGGTCCAGAGTTCTGGGAATGGGTCATGACACAGCTCTGCACTGTTTCTTTCTGGCTCATCTCTCTCATTTAATCACTTGCTTCTGCTCTTTTTCTTTGCTGTCAGTTGAAGGACCATAGTCTGATTTGTCACTTAGGCTGGGTAATGGCTGTTGTGGACAAAGTTGCTATTACCCTGGCAGCTGCCATTGCTGTTACCTTGATGGCAGGTACATGCTCTTTATGCCTAGCTCAAGATAAGTTTTGATGGGTCTCTCTCTCATGTTAATTTCATTGCAGTCATTTGTGAGATGCCATTTATAGAGAGGAACAAGGAAATGGCAGTTCTCTGGTCTATATAATGGCCACTCCTCACTTCATTTGTCACTAAAGAGCATCATTTGTTAGTACTTACCCATGGTGATCCATTGCTAATTATACATCTCCATTCAAATGCAGTTGCTTATGAGGTGCCATTTGTGGAGAGTAACAAGGAAATGGTAGTTCTCTGATCTATACAATGGACACTCCTTGCTCCATTGGTCACTGGAAAGCATCACTTATTGGTAACTAGCCATGGCAACCTATTGCCAGACATACATCTCTGTTCCAATGCTAGAATCTGTGATGGTAGAGTCATTGTTACAATGTGCAGCATGTTCTTCTTCAGCCAAATGGTCTTTGTGTTCTTTGGGTGGCTTGTTTTGCAGCATCTCCTCTTGTCATTGGGCCATATCATAGAGCCATACTATTGAATCAACATCATCCTGACCAAGTTGTGACTCCAGATGGCCAGGTTGGAAATTGTCAAGTGGTATTGGGCTATGCCTTGGGTATGGACTGGCAGGATTGGAAGGAATATACTGGAACAATGCAGTGGCAGGAGTGTCAACTACAGCAACAGGTTGAAAGATTCTTATGGGACCCTTACAGGGGCAGCTGTGTAGGCATGGAGGCTCCAGGCATCAATGAATCCACCCATCCCTGCATATCTTCCTCTGGTGGAAGATCTTGACTCACCTTGTCTATGACCCACTTGGCCTCAGCATGACTTAGTCAATAATTCCAGCTCAGATTATTGTCATGCATCCACTTGGACTGGAAGCCCCAGCAAATGAATAAAAGAGCACATTGCCAAGGAGGAAGGCTGGCAGAGTTTCCTTCCACATTGAGTGATTTGAAATCATGTACATCTTGGAGTAGAAGCTGACCTCAAATTTACACACAAATGAATGATGGAGCTTACTCAGCCAGATAATGGGATCCATGTGAAGTGACTCCTGCACATACACAATCCAGTTTGGTTGCATACTCTGCCACTGAGAATGTAAGTACATGTGGTATGCAATAACATACAACACATATGTGGTCAGGCTAAGGAAGCAGTCTTGCATCATGTAGAGTGTGACCTGGGAGTATGTGGTGTGAGGTCTATCATAGGCCATGTTATATGGAAGATCAATGACTGGACTGTTTGCATATAATGGGAGCATGAGATTATGGTCCATGAGCCCTTTTCTGAGTCTATAGAGATTGTTTTCAAGCATTTTCTATTTAATATAAATGGTGGAATGAATACAGAGCCCCAGTAATTTGCATTTATGATGGGTAATTTACCAAGTATAAGTTTCAGGCATTAAAAGATGCCAGTATACTCTGGTAATGAGGGCCAAAATGCAAGGTACATCTTGTTTGCAATGAGCCATCATGTCATGGTGGGGTCACACAAGTATTGAGACAGGTAGATAAGCTCCTCCTGTTAGAAGGCAGGAATTTATGTGGAAACCTGAGAAGAATTAGGAGAGGATCAAAGTCCTTGGTTGTGTTGGTTCTAGAATACAAACAGTGGGGTGGTGCAAGTGCCTTAAATAGAGTATTTGTTATCATGTGCCACCAGGGCTTTCTGGATTTTATGGATTCAAGAGTTAGTCATGGATTCTAGGGAGTAATGAGTGGGAACTTGTAAATGCTAAGACTAACTAACTCACAAATGGATGGACAACATAAACAAGGGATGCAGTGAGAAATATTAATAGATGATGCAGGCAAGGGACTCTCTGAGTACTTTAATGCTGATCCATGTCAGTACACAGAATTTTGAGGGAGTTGCAAGGTAAACAGGCTTACAGAGGAGATTTGAGGTCAACAATTTGTTGCAGATGACTTGCTACACACAAAACAAGGGAACAATGAAAATAACAAGTTTTCCAAGACTAAGCAAAGCAGAAGACACCAAGAGACAGCTTGCCTTATGCTAGCAGCTCATGCATTAGCTATAGGACATAGCCAAGGCCCAAAGTTAGCAAGAGACACCACCACCAAAGTACCTAATCTACTTAACAAGATCTAGAATGTTAGCCATTCTGGAGCTTTGTATCAACTAAGAATATTGAAGAGAGTATGTAAGAGAGGCAGTGACAATTGTTCATTCCTAAGAGCTTGTCAGAGATGTTTGAGGTAGGTTTGACAGAGTTTCTACTGTGGAGTCTAGATTTTGGGTTGGGGAAAGAGAGAGAGTGCAGATCTCACAAGGTGGAGTTGAGCTCTAAGGGGGTGGGCCCCAATTCTTTGGAGATAGTCATCCTTGATAAGCATCATGCAGGGTCTCTAGCTGCTCTAGGGTCCAAACAACTGTGTATGATATCCCCCTCCCTGCCCTCCTTTTTTTGATCTTTTCTAATGTTTCCAGCCAGTCCTTGGTTGTGTGTGACAGTGTCAAATCAGTGCATATAAATGAGTGGGGCCTTCAGAATGGGTTCCTTATCTTAGAGATGTATCTATACACCCAACATTGCTGAGCTCCATCAAAGCATTGTGGAACAGCAACATGACTTCTGAGTGGCTGGGCATCTGGATAGGTAGAAGATCCTGGAGCTGGTGCCCTGGAACTACTAGTCATAATAAATGTCCTGGTATGTTGGCACCTATACCAGCACTTGTGACCTTTGCCTGACATTAATAACTTTGGTAGTTGTTCTTTTTTCCAGCTTTAGATTTGCTAGCAACATGGGTCCAGAAAGGATCTTGACATCAGAATCCCCAACATCCAGATCCATGTTAACATTGATGACTTCAGGTATATTAGTTGTTCTTTCTTCCAGCTTCAGATTTGCTAGCAACATGAGTCCAGAAAGGATCTCAATGTCAGAATATACAACATCAGAATCTTTGTCAATGTGATTTTTGCTAGTACTGGTTGGTCTGTTCTCTGCCATGGACTTGACACCTTGAGAGTTTCTTCCTCAGAGTTCTCACTTGTTAGAACAAACACAAATCCAGCCATGAAACAGATGCATCTACAGGTATATTCAGTATCTCTAGAATCTTTAATTGACAAATATGTTGAAATCCAGTAAGAGTAATGAGCAGGCTTCACCTCTAACTGACAAACTAATGTCTTAAGAAGCCATTGATTTTTGTGACCCCATCTGGGGTTTTGCCATGCCCATTTCTTTGGGCCTTTTAGAAGTTCTTCCTCTAGAACTTAGCAATGAGAGCACCTGCACTTCTAGATGACATGATTATTGCATTGAGAAATCATGTATCAGAGATGGAGTACATACTTAGCATCTTGTTTATCCACCCAGCTATTAACATTGCAATCATAGCCCTTCTATTTAACAAAATACTTGATGCCTCCCTGCAAAAGTATTGGAGAAATGCATGTTGCAAAACAATGTGTGGAGATCAAAAAACACACATTGCAAGAAGATCCCTTTCTGTGCATCCAAAATATTTTCTACCTCATACTCAACTTGTTCTCCTCCTCTGTCTTTGGAGTCTACACCTGTGTCCTGGTTATGCTTTATTGATGGCTTCTGAATCTGACTTTTGCCTCTAGCTAATGAACTGACAATGCCTTCAGAATGGCCATTGATTTTTGTGACCTCTTCTCGAGTTTCACCATGCCCATTTCTCTAGCCTTTTGAGGGTTCTTCTTCCAGAACTTAGCAATGAGAATGCCTGCATTTCTAGACAACACAATTAATGCATTGAGCATTGTGTATTAGAGATGGAGTACATACTTAGCATCTTGTTCATCCACTCAGTTATTAATGCTGCAATTGTAGTGTAGCCCTTCTATTTAACAAAATACTCAATGCCTCTCTGCAAAAGTGAAGGAATTGATGTGTGTTGCAAAATAAAGTGTCAAGATCTTAGGATAGTTGTTCTAGACCACTGACTTTGTTTCTAACAGCTCTAAAGTGGTTTTCCTAGAACTTAGAGGAGAAGTTGATTAGTATCTGCATTGTTAAGTGTTTCTGTGCCTTGTGCAAACACTGCAACAGCATTGTTGTGTCTGTGCATGGCTATTAGTATAGCAAAAATGGCCTTTGTAGTTGTTCTAATTTGTTGAGCCTACATAGTAAGTATTGTTATTCCCACATCTAGAATATGCTAATGCCAATTGTTAGTACTGTTTCCATCTCTCCCAATCATTAATCATTTATCATGGGTTAGCCTATCATTCATTCATGCTCACACCTGTATATCAGCTACCTGCTATCTGCTGCTGACATTTGTTGCCACCTAGCTGACATGTAGAGGACACAAGAACTAGCAGTTTCACAAGTAGAGTACAAATAGACTATAAAAAATGGGAGTGCAAGTTAAGATAGGTCTCAGAAAGCCTACTAGATATAAATGGTGCTAGGTTGCTAGTGCAAAGTTAGTAGAAACTGATAGCAAAGAGAGAGTGGAACTCTGTGAATAGACCCAACTAGAGTAGATACTAGGTTGCCAGGTAGAGGTTGCTAATGAAGTGGGACAGAAGAGGTGCTAGTGGTAGCAAAGGCATTAGCAAAAAGTGAATGATGACAAAACAAAACTAGCCATAGGTGCTAGCACTAAACATAGACTTGACAAAATAGTACACTAAAGTGGTATAGCAAAACAAAACAATGAGGATGCTAACTCAACAGAGAGAGCACTAGAGCAAAAGAAGAGGCTTTAAAGTTGCAAGACTTAAATCTGAAGTCTGTATCAGGGGATGTCCCATTCTTCCTCCTGATGGTTTTCCTTTATTCTCCTTCTCTTTTCCTATCCATTGGTCCTAATTTCAGCTCTCAAGCTGCACTGGTTCTCTGTCCATAATTCAGACAAGTGTTGCCCCTTCTATACTACCTCTTATTAGACCTCTGAATTGTTTCCTTTTTTCCAAGCCTGCCATTCATTGTTGACCTCTGATCTTCAAGTCACAAGTACTTTTGACCAACAAGGGCTATCTTTTAGTTATATTTGTACATAGTTTCATGCTAGGAGTCTCAAGATTGAGGCTAATTACAATGGATTTCTGCTTTTGGATTGGAGTCCAGATTTAGTTATTGTTGAGTGTTTCTTCCAGAAGCTCTAGAGTAAATTTTCCAAACACTGGTATTGGGAATGCTTAGACTTGTTCTCTTTGAATCTGCCTTTGCCAGGTGAGTAGCTAGAACTCTAGAACTTCTTGTAGATGCTAGATAGACTTTGTATCTCCCTCCACCAGTTGTGTGATTGGGCCATAGCCTCCAGAGGTCACCCTTACAGTTTAGGGCTAATAACAAGGTGCAATTCTTCAATGGTTGTATAGAAAACATGACAGTATTTATACTAAGTAAAAATAATGAAACCAAAAGAAAGCATCAACAGTGAACTGGTTGCTAGTGACATGGGCAGTCAGGAGGAATGCCATGTGAAAGTAAGTAACCCAAACTGTAGTTAAAACTGACACTCAGAATGACAATCAATCTGCCATTCACTAGGGTGTTGTGTAGTAAGTAAATGAAACTAAATGTAGTAACAAGAAAACTGTTCCAATAATACCAAGAAAAGAAATATGATCAGTGACCTTGCTAGGAGGTCACTAGAGGTTGCTAGGCTTCAGAAAGGGGAAAGTCATCTGATGGGCTGAGAGTCTGGACCACAGATGACTAAGTCACATAATTGTCATGGTTGCATGGAAACTGAGAACTGGAAGTCACCAAAAACATGGGAAATGACAGAAATCAGTGCTTAGCAAGAATAGAGTCTTATCACTTCCTCAAGAGAATTCAGACTGGTCATCTGGCAACTATTCTCAGTGAGAACCATCATTGACAAAGCTTATGAGTGCTGGTCCTTCTCATTAAAATAGTGATTTAGACTACTTAATAGGCCTTCCCTATCCTCAATACTGCCAAATAAATACTAGTCCAGTCCCATGTCATGTTATTGCCACAGTCAATAACAACATATCCTTATGAGTCCTCACTAGCTCAAGGTTTGTCCAACCACATCCTTGCTATTTACTTATAGTTGTTCTGCTATCAAACAGCACCAATGTAGAAACATCATTTCTTGCTTTATTTCAGTAAAAGGATCAAACAAGGTATGTATTGTTTTCCTTGCTAGCATACCCTTGTACTTATTTTTTTACCCATTACAGAAGACAATGACAGTCTATCTGACATGCCAATGTACAGGCATGTATCACTTGGTTTGTATCTACTGCATCAAGCTTCCTTGCCCTGACTGCATAGTGTCATATGCCATTGCATTGGACACATACTTAAATCCTTAGTGGTGGAGTATCCCCCCAAACTGGATTATATATGTATAGCTAACACACAGATAATGCTTAGCCTGACAAAGACAAGACATGCTGTCAACAAAGGAAAAATTCAGAAAACTCAGTTAGAAAGAGCCTCCAAATGCAACAAGGTCAAAGTTGCTCCTCAACAACAGCTTAGATGCCAAAGTTAGCCATTCAACTAACTATGCTCCTTCCATTGCAGTGTTGCAGACACACTCTCCATCTGCCCTAATACTCTAAGATGCCAAACTTAGCCATTCAACTAACTATGCTCCTTCCATTGAAGACACACTCTCTGTACATACAACTCCTCCATACCATGCTACCCCTCACCATTACAGATTCAACATGGCCATACTGATATATGTTCACTGTCTTGTTGGGCTTAATATATGTATCTGCACAGAATGTTGTTCATTCATAGAAATACCATGCTTTCACATTGTGTTATCATTTGAATATTTGCTTTCATTGACACACTGATGCATGTGTGATGGAATAGTTTTGAGAGTAACAGATCACATTGTGGGAGGTGACTAGGTGACATGAAGCATCATGTGGTGGAAACCTTGTGAAAAAATAACTGTCCTCTTTTCTTGTTCTGTCATTATAGTTGCTCTGTCATTGTTGCAGCTCTCTTTCTCTCATGCTCTATCACTCTGTTGTTGTCACAGCTTTCTCCTTGTGCTCTAAGACAGCTGTCCTAGACCACTGACTCTGTTTTATAACAGTTCTAAAAGATACAAGGTATGTATTGTTCTTCTTGCTAGCATATCCTTGTGCTTATTTTTGACCCATTACAGAAGACAACTACAATCTGTTCAAATGCAAGTCCCATATTGTTTAGGCATTCATCACTCAGCATGTATCTACTGCCTCAAGGTGCTTGACTAGCTTTTGTTATCCACCAAAGACCATATGATAAGGAGGCAGAAATGTTGACAAAGTAAGAATAGAGTCCAAAGAAAGGCTGTGCTCATAAGGATTAATATTGATGCATTGTATGTGATTATATCATTGATTATATATATCATGATTTTTGTGATATTAGTTGACCAGGTGGAGAATGGCCTAAGCTGCTCCTGGTAACTGGGTTGTACCACTTTGCTCTGCAAAGCATGTATCCATTTTACCCATGCTCCATCCAGGTTTGTGGTGCAGCAAAAAGTTGAAGTTGGCCAGATACAAAGACCAGCAAGCATAGTGTTGATTGAGCTTCTTTGCTATATGGAAGTACTCAAGGTTCTTGTGATTTGTCCAGACTTCAAACTTATCCCATGTGCCCTTGAGGAAGTGCTGAAGAACCAAATAATGGCAAGCATCTCCTTGTTATGGATCTCATAGTTCTGCTCCACCACATCAAAGCTTTGGGATAGAAGGCTATAGGATGCTACTTACCATCCTCCTTGGACTGCTGAGAGAGGACCACTCCTATGGGAAAGTGAGAGCTGCCAGCTTTGACAGGGGGAGTTGTTGTCTGGGAAGAGGAGGACTGGCTTGAAGGTCATGGCTTGCTTGAGTACATCAAAGGTACCATAGGTCAGTGCCATACACTTGAGTTTGGTCTCATCACACTACAATTGGATTGCTGTGAGACATGATATTCTGCCCATAATACATATTTTCAACAATTCTATTGGAAAGGGCCCATTAAATTGGCAATGATAAACATCTGCAATTTCTTGAATTGATGATATGATTAGACCCATGGGTTTGTCCCATTTACATTCAACTTTCGGGTCACACGTTGGCAGGTTTGATGTAAATGCTCAGTACTCAACCGTTAAAAGCATATGGTATTGCACAACATGAATATTGAACTCGGCAATACAATGAACATGATGAGGGACAGATGCAGCATAGAACAATTTTGGAAGGAGACAAGCACAACCTAACGTTTTCGTTTCAATGGGTTTGATCTGGCACAAATACAGAGTTGACTGCGTTCAAGAGCGATATGTTCGGAGGTATCCAATTCCACGCCAAGATCTTCTGCGAGGCTCGCCGCTTCTTGAGGAGGTAAAGCATCCGTCGCCAATTGCCAGAATCTGCACAAAAGAAGCCTTAGGGTCCTGGATCGCAATATAGTGGGTTAGCTGGACTTGAAGAAACGTACGTCATGAAGACTTTTCTCCTTTTGATCCATTCTGATCGCCACTTTGTCCACTCGGCATCGATGTGTGCCATCTCGGCTTCCGATATCAAAGGAGCGCCAGATCGCAGAGGTTGGAGTCGAACAGATAGAGAAGACACCTATTCGAGCTATAATACTTACTTGTTGTAAGCTCGCCGAGTAGCTTACCATATTGTCTGCCTCGCAAACTTGAGCTTCCAGCTCCTGATCACTAGGTGTCGCTTTTAGTTTCAAGAGTTCTGAAGGAGGAGTAAATCATGGTCAATATATGCGTGGATGTCTAGAGAAATGCCTGATTGGATTGTTTTGAGTTCAGACGCGATTGCTTTATTCTCTTCATCAACGGTCTTCTGCTGTGCTTCTATGGTAGCGATTTCACTGGCAGGCACTGACTCAATATTTGACTGGTTGAATACGAAAAAAGTTGTTTTGCCTGCGAAGAATATGAGCAAAGAAGCATATACTCGGTGACCACATACCGTAGGTTTTTTGGACCAAAAAATCTTTCTCAGTAAGTGCGACCAAGATTTTTTGAACGGTGGCTTTAGGAATTGCGCCTTTTAAGTTAGCTGCAACATCGACGGCACCATACGGGCGGTTCATCTGAAGACTAGGGGTCAAAATGAAAAGCCGGCAAGAAAGATCGACATACGCTCTTCATGTATTCAAGAACCTTGTCCTCAGCTAAGTTCAATGTTAGTTCAAGATTTCTGGGTAGAATGCGTGTGAATTTACCTTCTTTCCCTTTCAAGACAGGAGGCTTTACATCTGGTTTGGATTTTGATGACATAGATGCAAGAGAGGAAATTGAAGGAACCTAGCGCTTTCCTCCTCTATGGCAGGCACGTGATCTATCACGGACCGATCGTGAATCGACTTGGTGCCGGCTTCTCCACAGTTTATTCCTCACACGATTTCCTCCAACTTCACTTTCCTTGCATGAACTGCCCTGTCTAACGCATTGCGAATGAGTCCCAATGTCTCGACTTCACCTCGAGATAAACAGAGCTGGAACTACATCATCCGTTCAGGACTTGCTGGGGGAATAGCTGGTTGTGTGGTATGTGATTACCTTCTATGAACGATACAAATGCTTAAAAATTTTACAGGCCAAAACCATCGTCGCTCCTCTAGATCGTGTCAAGATCCTTTTTCAAGCTTCCAATCCTGACTTTCGTAAATATGCAGGTGAGGCCGATTCTTTTCCAGGTTTCCTTGAATCTCGTTCATTCTTCGAAGGATCCTGGAGTGGAGCTTTTCGTGCTGTTGGTGAAATATATAGTAATAGAGGAGTTCGTGGTCTATTCCAAGGACATTCTGCCACCTTACTGCGCATATTTCCCTATGCTGGCATAAAGTTCATGGCCTACGATCAGGTCCACCATGTGAGCTTGAAGATTCAAAATCTTATGGTTTTTTTCTGATCGCCTTGCCATCTTCTAGATATTGATGCCCACACGAGAGCAGGAAACTAATGCCCGACGTTTTCTCGCAGGAGCGATTTCAGGTTTTTTTTTTCTGGTGTATAAATGCACTCCTGATTTTAACCACTGCGCTAGGAACGATGTCCGTTTTCGTAACATATCCTTTAGATGTTATTCGTGTTCGAATGGCCTTCCAGACCAAGGCACCCAACCACCACGGACGTTCTACACATCCAACATTCACGCAAGCTTACAAGCAGATATACAATGAACATTCTACACCTTCTCGATCACCAGCTACTGTGAACGCAAGACCATACCTCGAACTGTTTCCTATACTCAAATTTTATCGCGGCTTTTCTGTAACATTGGCAGGAATGATTCCATATGCAGGAGTTTCATTCCTATGCTGGGGTTTCCTCAGATCCCGCTTTCTTCCCCCAGATAAGACAGGCCACAGACCGCCGACTCCAATCGCAGATCTATCTATCGGTGCACTTTCAGGTCTGATCGCCCAAACTGCCTCATATCCTTTCGAGATCGTTCGTCGCCGAATGCAAGTCGGTGGAATCACTCGCCCCGATCGTTGGCTTCGGTTAGGCGAAACCGTTGCCGCCATTTGGAATTCTGGAGGTTGGAGAGGATTTTACATTGGATTATCAATTGGGTACTTGAAAGTAGTCCCTATGACAGCTGTCAGTTTCGCAGTCTGGCAAGGAGGCAAGCGCCTTCTGGATGTCTAATGGAGTTAATACGTACATTGATAATCAGTTTTCAGTTTCAACTAACGGAGCTATGTACTTCTTTGATCCCGTCGAATCTTACACATCCAACGGAACTCACCTTTGTTGTCTAGTTCCTGAACAATGCGAATTGACAACTCGTTATATTTAGGTGCTTGATAGGTTTCTACTCCCAAGACTCAAGGTTCCATATTCACAGAATATCGCGTCTCATTGTGCCCGTCTCGAGCGGTTCGGTCATTAACAATGCAGCGGAACCACACAGCGCTAGAGCCTGTAAAGGAGAAAAAGACCCGCCGGCGCTTGAGGCTAAGCTGTGTGGAGTGTACAAAACGCCGTCAAGTAGGTGCACTTAAATGCATTGTTTATGGAATGAATATCTTGACCGCTTGATAAACACTGCAGAAATGCGATCGCAAATATCCATGTTCTTTGTGTACGCAACGAGGAGTAACCCATTTATGCCGCTGGGAAACTGTACCAGTTGCGCGCCCCACTCCAGCACGTCCACCAAATAGCCTTACGAGCCCCAGCTCAGAACATACAATTGAGATTCTCCGCGCCAAAGTTGCTCGTCTAGAGAAGGCTCTCGCCGAAAAAACTAATGATAAGACCTTCATAAAAGCCAAAATCGAGCCGATTACAGATCTCGTCTTACCTACTTCTCCCGCAGGCTCAAGTACAGTGGGCACGTCAATCGAAACCATCTCTCCCTATGTCTCCCCTGGTCCTGACCTTCAAACTATGCATCCATTGCCCTCTGCTAAACTACGAGGAGACAATGATGTAGAGTCGCCACCAAAACCTTTAACTTATCTTCCGCCATTGGTGTATAACTCAACATCGGCGTTGGCAGGTCTGTCAATTGGTCATCACGGTGAGTATATCGGGAGAGGTAGCTTGATCTGCGCTCTGCACGCGGTAAGTTCGTGTACATCACAATACAATCGAAGACATCGTCTAAATGCCATTTTAAAACCGCAGATAAGTACAGGCGAAACGTCCCGGTTCCTTTATGCGAAATCTACCGACTCAACGTCTGTTTATCGTGACACAAAACCTGGGATAATATCCAACTTGTTAATCGCAAGGGTCGAAGACCTGATCCACGACATTCCATCAACTGCTGTTGCGGCAGCACTCCTGAAGACTTTCTTTGCAGAGTGCAATTGGCGGTTTGGTATACCCGAAGAGTGGTTTAGTAATGCTTGTTCGCAGATGTGGAATGTTCTGGAGCACCCCGGTCCACACGGTCTTCATATCAACGCCCATTGGCTTTCCCTCTTCTTTGCTGTGCTCGCGTACACACCAGAATCAGCCGGTGACGGGAAAGTACAAGCCGATTCCCGCGATCATTATTTTTCCTGCGCCATGAGGGCTAGGCGTGTCGCGGAGGATGACTACATGAACAAGCCTAGTATTTCGCTGATGGTTTCGGCTGCGGATGGGACCGTGCTCTCGTGCCTGGCAGTACCCATTCTTTGTAGTTATCTTTCCGAGCACGGGCGTGTAAGCGAAGCTTGGAAGCTCGTTGGCAGCGGTATTCGACAAGCTGAGGCAGTAGGGATGCATAGAGATCCAGAATGGAGACACTGGCAGGTCATGTCGAAAGACGAAGCGTTACTTCGACGACGGGGCTGGTGGGGACTCTATATCTTGGACAAGTAAGTTCTGAGCGCCGACAACTGGATTTTCTTCTAATCTCTTGCGTCCACAGAATGTACTCCTACTTGCTCGGACGGCCTCAGATGCTTCACAAGGAATCCTTCGATGTCGCCGCACCTTCCTCGATAGAATTAGATGGGACACGAAATATCTTCTGTCTCGGTCAATCGACCTTCATTCAACTGTGCGCCATTGCAGAAGTAGCTTTGGATAATGTTCGTCAAATCATTTCTCGTCTTTTTTGTGTACTGATAAGCTTGAACAGTGCTTCAGCGTGGCGTTTCCGGACTTCGCAACATTTTTTGATATGGACAGTCGATTTGAACACTGGGAGGGAAATCTTCCATCAGAGTATCAACTCTCTCGCCATGACGACGTTGTCAATGATTTAACTCCAACAGAGTTGGCGATCATTGACCGTCAACGATACAATCTTCATACCTGGTATCTGCTTTGCCGAATGAAGCTATATATCGCTGCTCTCACTGGCGTACGCCGATTACAGATATTGCGAAAAGATGTTCTAGAGATTGGGAAGTCCGCCATTCTCATGTCGATACGGTTGATCAAGCTCCAATGTGATACTTATGATTCCGCACTTCGCTATGGAGCCGAAAACGCCAATCCAACTTTCCCGGGAAGTATCTGGTTCTTTGAGGGCTGTTTCTCCCTCTTCGAGGCTACTGTAGCTCTGATCACAACGTTGACACGTTACCCGTGGACAGGTAAGATGCTGGAGGCCGAGCAGTTGGTTGACCGAGCCATAGGAGTCATGACGCAAGTTGCTACGCTTGATAAGGACCAACGCAGGGAAATTGTCCATATGGCAGCTGAAGTCCTCGGCTCCTTACGGCAAGAGAGTTGGAGGGCACACACATCTGACACTTCCACGACATCCAATTTCCTACTTCCCTCCCACCCTAAGGGACTAGTTCCAAACTACAGCATGCCGTCACAGTCCGTTATCGGATACGACGAGTATCTTGCGAGCATGACCTACTCAGACCGTTTCGGATATCCAGGGATGAGCAATCCAATGACGTCCCAATCAACGGTACCGTCGGTGTCTGGTATGAGTACCATGGGACCTAGCGAATAATACCCGCGATACTTTCCCGCTAACAAACAGTCCAGGGTTCGCTATCAGAAATCAACGAGGAAAGTTCGCTTCTGACTCTAAGTCTACCCACCTAGGGAATTGAACAGCAGAAATCATTAATCCCAGTGTTCGAAAGGATCCGAGCAAACCGTGGGCCTCAACTGACTGCATTAGATTGTGTGTATGCACGTTTCGTAAATTATCAATTATCCACAATCAAATACTACATTATCTAGTTTGCACATTGTTGCCTGTAGTTTTGTTGTTCGTGCATTGTAGGGTATGGCACTAGCAGTAGAGGGCAGTAATCGCAAATTATAACATCCAGTACTCGGAAGCCCTCTCTCTGACTTCAATTGTCACTTCCCTTTGGCTAGCTTGACGGCTGCACATTCTGGCAAAGCACTGGACCAGAATTGGTAGGGACAAGTTAAACTCGGTGGGGTATATCATGGGACACTGATGTTTAATCATGGACCCGAGAAAGCCAATACAATTTGCACGAGTCGAACATCACTGCGCTCAATCATAATCGATCATATGCATGTCCTAGTTTTGACTACTCTGATTGGCAAAATCATCCCTAGATCCTTCCGGGCGGCCGGTAATTCAGCTGACCACGCACAGCCTGGATAGACTGTTGTTTCTGAAAACTCAGCGTTCAAATTGGGCTTTCATCTGTCCAGCACCGTCGTGCCATGTGCCAAATCGGTTCGCATGAGCGTTCTGGATGTCAGAAGCCAACGACTGGGAGTGTTGGTGCCCGTCGCTGGCACACATACATTCGAAGGCAATTATCGCTGGATTGACGATCATTCACTTTCACTTTTCTTTGTCAGGGGTTTGATCATGATTTGCCTGTTTTATTTTTATTTTTGAGTCTATATTCGGCACACAGTGCCATATGGTACATGGTGCGTTGGGGACTGTGTAACCACAGAATGCTGCACCCTCGCTGAAAATGAGCGAGCCGACTTACTCATGCTCCCCTGATACAGCCCCACCGCGGCACTGTGAGTGGAGTGAGTTATTGGACGAATGCCGCCCGCGAACGGACAGGATCAGTTTATTACTAACTGAAGGTTCATCATGCATCAAGAGCAAATGCCTGACGGCAGAAAATCTAGTGTTTCGACGCGGAGTATACTAGGGGATACCAGACAACCATCAATAAGTAATGCGATGCAAGGCTCTGACTTATCACGCCACAATTTGAACCCTCGATTTTTCTCTTCTGATTATCGCAAGCAGGCGCGACAGCAAAAAGGATGCGGATCATCCTTGTACAGGTCCTTCGAGAACCCATGATTCAACCACTACTATAGATATCTTTACATAGGTTTCTAGAACTTGTTTATCTTCCGATACTCACGTCACGGAATCATGATCAGGGCTATGTATGCGCTCACACTGAGAATGCAGTATATACTTATGGACGTCCCAAAAAGCATGTCACTAGACAAGTTAGACCGCAGGCGTCGAGCGAAGTGCCCTAGAACGTGGCTGAAGACGGTAAAAAATAACAAGGTTTTGGCAGCTGGTGTTACCGGGCCTGGCATGCCTAAGACTGGACGACAGAGGGGTAGTGGAGCGGGTACAGGATCGATCCAGGTCCGAGGGTCGTCCGTCCGTCCGTCCAAAAGCAGAGACTCGTACAAAAGGAATCTGTAATTTGTGAGGCCGCATGTCTGTATGGTACGCGATCTCTTGGCATGCAAAGGACCCATGTGGTAAAGCGAAAGAGACGGAGATACATATGTGTGATAAATAAAGTTGTAATTTTAATTTGCACATTCCGAGAATAGCAAGCGTGGATTCTGATCGCACAAGTCGTTGGACCGGTGAAATCGTCTTCTCCGCATATCATTATCTCCCACCGCCCGAGCCGCAGTTGCTTTCTCTGTCCGTCTGCGCTATCATCTGCTCCCTACAATTCTCGCTTGAGGGTACTGGGATCTTTTGTGACCGGATCCAAAACCACTCGCCCTCGGTGAATCAATCTGCTCAGACATCAGTTTCGGATTGGCCACCATTCAATTTCCCGACTATAAGGCCGTGTAGGTCTTGACGGCTGGTTCGCCCCCATGCCTGTCGCTATGCGGACAACATACCAAAAAGCGGAAGCAAAGTATAATGTTACTACCGAATGTGCGTCCAAGTACTCTAATCTGTCGCCATTGCTGAGCGTCTTTGGCCTACAGTTCCCAGCCTCGGCTTGCACTCCGCAGCTGCCACAGGAAACGTCGGTCTCGTTGAGTATGCTTTGGAACATGGACAGCCTATCAACTCGGTACTTGACGGTGTTCTTCCTCTTCACGCGGCATGCGCAGGCGGGAATGTTCAGGTCGTCAAATTGTTGATCGAGCATGGAGCTGATGTCAATGCCCCAAGGTAATCTTTCGTGTGTTCTATCGATTCTTCCAAGTTTAGACACCTTTTCCTAGGCTCCCGAGACGCTACTCGAATGACAAAAACAGGGACTCATCAGCGCCGATTGTCGGAACATCTGGGTCTACTCCGCTCCATTTTGCCGCTGCCAATGGAAATACCGACGTTGTCAACCTCCTCCTCCTCCATGGCGCACATGCCGACCGCTCCGATAAACATGGTATCACTCCTGAAATGCTCGCACGACAGCATGGGTGGCTGGAGTGTGCGGAAGTATTGAGGCAGTGGCTGGTCAACAAGGATCGTGATCTCAGAGAGCGGCCTGGTGGTGTGCCTTCGACTGATCCAAGCGCTGGTTCTTTTCGTGAACGGATTAGCTCTTTTGGCAGCGATGTTGAATCTCAGACTCTATCAACGCGAAGACGACTTCACGTCAAACGCTCTATCGACAATGCTTTGAACAGAATTAAGTCGTCTACCACAGACATTAGGATGTACCCACCATCTATGATCGGCGTGGGATCCACTCCACCCGCATCACCAACAAAACCTTTCGAAGATTACCCATTTGTGCCGACCTTCCCTTCTGACGATGCCACTTTTGATCCTGGTGCTCGTCGTCCATCCCTACCTCATATTCTACAACCATCGTCTATCATTTCTTCTCGGAGCAGGAAGACATCTACCCCGAATTCTACTAATAGCCCCAGTCCTCGCCGCCCACGGTCTGCCGGCAATGGTGCGGAGATCCAAGAGCCGGAGGTGACTAACCCTGCCCAAGGGAAACCTGTAGTCAGGAAACTGGGAAGCAAGTACTCACTTCTCAACCTTTTTAAGAAAGCTCAAGCGGGAGAATTCGTATCTACAACGGATAGTTCCCAGTCTCTTTCCACTGCTTCTCTTGCAGCAGGGTCTAGCAATTCCTTGCATGTGAATTCATCCCCTAGTCAGCCTAGCCCTTTATCGCAAACATTGGCCACTTCTGAATCAACGTCCACGCGATCTGGTCTTCGCATTCATCGCGGGAGCGATGCCGCTTCGTCGCGCTCAGTTCCCCAGCAACCTAATACACCTCAGTCACTTCACAGAAAGATATCAGGGACGTTAGCTCAATCTCCTCGTGCCACAATTGTTGAGCTGCATAATCCATCTGCACAAGATCGTGATCGGCATCAACGACAATCCAGAGATCGCTCTAGGTCAACAGGAAGTGGTGCACGGTTAAGCCCCGAAGAACATGGTAACCATAGCCCCGGCCCTCTACATAGACTTGGTCTTCGGGTGCAGAGATATAGGCGAGACAGATCTGGTTCTGGGAGTAGCCTTGGTACAAACTCAATACCCGGCTATCGGGGTGGGGCCGTATTCGATGATGACGGTGGGGCAGGGGATAGCAATAGTATCCGACCCAGTATTCTGAAAGCTCATACACGGACGTCGTCCAGTGGATACGCACCTGGAACTCCACAAGGATTTCGGGCACTCAGATTTGACTCATCATCAAGTGTTAGCGCCCGGCGGGAAGGTGATGCCGAAGGTCCCCGGACCACTCGCTTGCTCAGAGGGAGCAGTAGCACTGGCTCTCTGGGTAGGAGGCGTATGGACATCCTTGGACGGGGTGCCACTCCTGAAATGCGGGTCAGCGAGGAGAATTTGGTCCCAGAATCTGCCCCTCCTATCATTGGTGATTTTGATCGTTCTGGAAAGGATCATAAAAATGGAATTGTTGACGATGAAGATGACGAAGAATATGGCCAACCCCTGCACGATGACGACAGTCCCATAATTGATTCTGGTGAAGTCAAGCCAGGACTTCTCCTACGACAGCGAGGAGCATCTTTCGGGTCATCGTCACAGTCATCCCTCTCTCCAATTATGCCCAATGACGGGTATGGCTCGACGATCAATGCTGAGTTTCCCTTCAGCATCAACAAACCTCTAGCTATGGAGCCGGACATCGAATCTGCAGTTCCATCTCAGGATTTCCTCCGCGTCCCTTCAGTGAGCGACAGTCGTGTCCGAGGGGACTCGGTCAGCACTACGGGCACCTTCGACAGTAACAACCTGCAGTCGAGTGTTAGCGGCACCACGAGTGGCAGCGGGAGCGAGACGGTCACCACACCTTGGCTTTCCTCTCCTGGGCGAGATGAATTTCTCGATATTGTGCATACGAGCCCTGACCAACGCGAACATGATTTAGACCACAATCAGACGAGATACATAGGGTCTCTGGGAATCAAGGTTGAAAACGCTGTCAGACCTCCGGTAGTGACTCCCTTCGATGAACGACGTTCTCACATTCCACCCGACATTAACATCAGCGCCATTTCAGCGCATGCACAAGCAGAAGCGC
Organism: Termitomyces sp. T153; assembly: GCA_018296165.2. NCBI lineage: Eukaryota > Fungi > Basidiomycota > Agaricomycetes > Agaricales > Lyophyllaceae > Termitomyces > Termitomyces sp. T153. Next base: position 120,758 of record JACKQL020000074.1, read on the forward strand.
TGGTACAAAAGACTCAGCGTGATATACTCGAATTGGCAAATACCAATGAATTAACCCCTGTCACAAGCAGTACTGGAAGGTCTCCCTTGAGCGCCAAGCTCGCGGCCTACGGAGAGAGCCTAGCGTTAGAGAGAAAGCTAAGAGAAAGAATGGAAGAGGAGGAACGACTGGTGCTCTATCGCGAACTGGAGACTGATCCCGAATCATATCTAAGCAGTGCTACAACAACGCCAGGGAGCTCTAGCCCTCGTCGGAATGGAGCAAATGGAGTGGAACGGCAGCGAAGTCTGGAACATCGACTGAATAGGCCCAAGTCTAGAGAGAAAGACCCAAAGCGGCCATCAACTGCGGAAGGGTGTAAGTGAAGAAAACTCATTTTTGCCTTGATATCTAACGCCTTTCGTTCTAGTTGCTTCCCGGTCCGTAGAACAGACAGGGTCTTTTCACCATTCGTCACAATCCGAATCGGGATTACTGCTATCACCGCCCAATCAGTTATTTGCTTTTGAGCCCAGTGAAGTCTCTGATAAGGAAATGGAACGGGAACATGTTCCTTCGAAGTCGGACAATTTATTGGTCTCGCCGCCGAGGCGTGTACCAAGCCCAGTACCCCCCATCCGTTCACGCACACCAGTCCCTGATACAAGCGAGGAGTATTCCAGCCGTATCGCAGATAAGGATACAGAGCTTGGCCCGGACCTTTTTCGCGTGTCAACTGCACCCCTTCGCGGTGCAAGTGCAAAGACGGCTTCAAAACTTACAAGGATGGGATTCCCTCCGTTGGAACAGGCCCGTACACCACCTACCAACCCCAAAGGGCTTGGTGCCATTAGGTCTTTTTTTGTTCAGACATTGAAGGGCAGGACATGATACCCTTTTACTACGCTTCATCATCATCCATTGCTGTACTACCACCATCACCATTTTCATGCGCTTTTCATTATTATTTGTTATCTTCATCTGGTGTATTTCCTCTGTACTTTCTATGCTATCATTCACCTTCCTCGCGCTTTCTTGCCTATCCGTTGTTATCGTTCGTTATTATTTTTCTTTCTAGCAATTTCGTTCTCACAATATAGATGGGATTCCATCTCACTTCTTCGGGGCAAACTGTTCTGCTCGGGATTTGAAGTGTCCCACGCTTCAGGTATTGTCAGTCAGGCGTTCAAGGAACAGATATTTGATTCTTCACGATTTTTGTCCCCCCTTTCAAAGCGTAGAAGAATCGGTGATCTGGAGCAGACTGCCTCGTTACCAGTCTGGTTTGTGAATATACAGGCTAAGTTAGAGCGAGTCGGCAGCGTTTCTTTTTCATCTGTGCAGTGGCACATTATTCTTGACATAAAACTCTGGCAGCAAGTCGTAATCATTGTCATGGGTTTGAGGTAGCGAGTCATTATTGACTGTAGTAGAGATTACATCCTTAGATTATTCATAAGCACTTTCTTCTTGAGTGCTTTTGATATTAGCGTGGCCATCACAATCTAGAGTTGTCATCTCGAACGTAGCCTCGGGTGCAGCAATCAACTTCTGTGTCCTGTAGAGAGGCAACACAGTTCCAAAAAAATTCAGCAAGGACATTCTATCTGGGGACATAACCGAGGGAGTAATTCGCGGTGGGAGTACGAAACGCAGGTCCGGCAAAGAAGACGAATCTTGAACTGGCGGGGATAAAGTCAGTTAAAAAATGACTCTCGGCTGATTGGAAAGGAACATACGATTTGAGATAGTATCGGGCGGCTCTGAGGACGACTCTCCGTTCTCAGAGATCGAGTCATCGAGGGATAGCTCACAATCACTAAGGACGTCCTCGGGTTTTTCAGCAAAATTCAGACCAAGTTGTCTCTCTTTGTTGGCCTTCGCATCCGTAGAAGCGTGCTGCGTGGGCTCAATTTAGAAACGTACATGTGCGCCGTTCAGCAGAAATTTACCCAGACCAACTCGTACAATTCTTTACAGTCCTGGTCGAGTTCCAGAGCCTTTGTGATGGCTATAACCGAGGCCAGGTAGTACCTTTTGATCAAGTGCCCCCGATAATAGTCCTGCAGCTGCGTTTCAACTTGGTCACAAAGTCTGTTGAGAGGATTAGCAACTTTATTCAAGCGAAGGTAGGAAAAGAAACGACAGACTTGTTACATTTTGTAGTGAAAGCCCTCATTTCCCTCTGATTGAGGTAAGCACTGTCGTTGCGAATGTCATCGCGTACTTTCTGGATCATCGATTGAGCGGATCTGAGGTAGATAGGTACTTCCGTTGCTCTGAAGGATAGCGTTATGCCCTATGGTAGCAAGATTGACCAGGAAACCGCCGACTGTAGATCCTTGGGCAAATGTCGATACGAGAGAGTCAGGCATGTAGAATGTAGAGGAAGACTGTGGGATTATGGGAGAGGCCAGTAGCTATCTCTCCAATTTATATCAGAGAATCATCACGGCAGAGGATTAGTAACTTCTAGAGAACAACAGCGACTAGAGATAGCGTATGAAAAAGGCTTGCGTTGTCCACCATATGGACGAGATTGACATTCAGATTACCATCTATTGCCATCGAGACGTCAGAGTTCTGTCAACAGCTCCCGGGCCCCTTCGCTTGATGGCGACTGTCGGTTCAGCGTTCAACTTTTCCTCTTCCGCAACAATAAACCATGAACCAAGTCGTTACCGCAGATGAACCCGCACAAGACATAGATTCCATCCCTTCATATACTGAAATTACGATGGAGGAGGGCGGCCTCCTTGAAGTGGAAATATTTTGGCGTGATCATTACCTCTATCTCAAGGAACATGGCTACACCCTCAGAAGACGTTACGAACCTGATTGGACTCCATCTTGGATAACTGATAACAAGGAAATCGATGAATGTGAAGATAGTATCTTTGTTTGCGTGAGTGACTCGTCAATTGCGTATCTTGCAGTGTTAAATTACCTTACCACACTGCACAGCATGCCTGGGTCATTGATGCTACTCGACGAGATGGAACGTACGTCGCATTGAAGAAAGTGGATGCATCCAGAGTTACAGCTCGCAATGAACTTGCTGTTGGTAAACTGTTTACCTCCCCGGAGTTATCCCTATGTTCTGGAAACCGCTGTGTACCGATCCTCGACATTGTCCAACCCAAAGAGGGTTCTGACTATACCTTTATCGTGATGCCTCTTTTATATCCTGTAGATACTGCACCATTCGAGACCATTGGTGAAGTAATCGAATTTTTCCGCCAGATTTTTGAGGTAGGAAGTTGCTGAATTCTTTGAAGCGTCGTCAAATCGCGGTTTTTATTAGGGCTTACAGTTCATGCATAATCACAATGTCGCTCACGGGTAATCCTCCATTTTCTAGCGTTTATTCTATAGGCCTTAATATTTCTTGGGTTCAACAGAGATTGCAAGTGGAACAATATCATGGCCGACCTCGGAAGCTCATATGATCATCCACCTCACCCGATAGACCGTTTCACGAGACGCGACTTCCGTGGACATATATCGGCACCTCTTTCACGGACCACCAAACCCGTCAAATATTATCTCATTGACTTTGATTTGTCGAAAATTTATGGCAAACAAGATGTTCGATTGAGAATGCCGCCATGGGGTGGTGATAAGACTGTCCCAGAACATTTAGTCCCCAGCGCTCCTCCTTGCGATCCTTTTCGAGTGGATGTCTACTGTGTTGGTAACATTGCCAGACAACGATTCCTTGACGTAGGAATGTCCTTTATTCAGGTTGTCCTAAGCTAAATAAAATTCTGTAGGGTTACGAACGATCAGGTTTAATAATTCGAAAGCCTGTAAAAGGTTTCGAGTTCATGCGTGGACTCATCTCTGATATGGTGAACGACGATCCTAAACAGAGACCTACGATGAATGAAGTCGTTCGTCGCTTCGATGTACTCATCGAGGGGCTCAGTGAATGGAGACTACGTTCCCCAGTGGTGCAAGTTGGAAAAAGTCTTGGTATCTTTACTTCCATTGCTCACTGGACCAGGCAGTTGTGGTATGTGATATGGCGCATCCCTGCAATACCAAGGGCTTGACGGACTCAACACTGTTGATATCCGTGTGTCAATTTCGTCCAGTTTTGCTACTTCGTTTCATTCTGTTTTAATTCTCCATTCATTTACCTCCGTTGCCGTGGAGATCAAAATCGATTTTCTACGCGGGCTGCTTTGTTCTACGCACAGCAACTAAACTCACTAGTGATCGACACTTGAGGAAGAATTCGTTAAGACACTTGATACTTGCGACTGAAAAATTCATATCGTAGTCTTGGTTACCAATCATAATCGAGATCTAAATTCCCGCTACTCTGGAGTGGGTTCTTGTTGGCTCTATCCAAGAAAACGTTCAAGGTTGATTCAGATAAGTGGTCACGTTTTCCGGACCACTGATCCGGACGGCCCGTTTGGTCTCGTTTTCATCTACTTGTTTTGTTCTGCACTGCACCTGCAACACCACATCTTGCCCAGCTCATCTCTCTGCAGCACCTATTTCATCTGGTCAGGATCATGTTCTTTTTCTGTTTGCCCTTCCTATCTTGATTCATTGTATATGTTACGTCTCTCTTCTATTTACATGTGATTCATAGTTACATATGCCCCTTTTCTACTTTAAATTATTATATTTGCATTTTAATTGGACATTAGACTGTTCCACTGTTCAAACTCCCTTGTCTTTCTATTGTGATGTCCCTGAGGAACTACCCTTTTGTGATGTCTTTAAGTGACTGGAATGGATGGGCAAACCACACCTGCTGCATTGATCTGTTGTGCCCCAGAACATGTCAAAAATTCAAAGATGGTTATGGTTTCCAGTGCTATCTACATACACTAACTAGGAAAGATTTCAACATGCCCAAATATCCCCTGATTGCAACAAACATGAGCTGATGATTGGCCCTTGGATAGGCATATATGCAAGGGTATGTTTCCAGTGAAAGGCAAAGTATAAAGTAGATAACGAATCATAAGAGTTTAGTTGCAAACATTGTATGCAAGGAGACCAATGAGTAGCAGGTGGTTTGGCCAGAGAGGGTGTCCTTTACAGATGAAATACTCCTAATAATTCAAGGAACACTCCTTCCCCACTATAGACACCTTCTGACACATCATGTGACCAGTCCAGGACAATAACTTGTGATTTTATATGACATATCAGACTTTGCAATGTGCAATCATCAATTTTGAACAAGTGTCTTATATGTGTGGGTATATATCTATTTGAGAGCCAATTGCCAGCTCATGTTCATTGCATTTAGAGGATAGTCCAGCATGTTGAAATTGTCAGGTTCCACTGACCATGGGGGCTCAGCTTAACTGGGCAAGTCCATACTAGGTGGATGCAATGTTCTGCACTTATAACCTAGTATTCTGAGGAGGTCTGGACATTAGATACTTGTGAGGGCAAGCTAAGGGGAGTGTTCTAAGTAAGTCTGGGATGGTCTGGGAAAGTCTAAGACAAGGTATGAGGAGGGTCAGGCTTGGGGGTGCATCAGGCACAAGTCTGGGGTGGATACTGTGAAGCTGGGGCAAGCAAGGGTCACACAAGTAATGGGAGTGGGATTGGAGTTTGATGGGGGATCAAATAGTGTTGATGGGTTCTGGGGCCAAGTGTAGGACAAGTCTGGAGTTAGATATGAATGTGCAGAGTTGTGATGCATGAACAGAGATATGTACAGAGATCAGAATGGAGTTAGAGTTGAAAGGAAATCAAGCAATGTGAAAGGAAACTGAGGCAAACAAGGCAAGATGGAGTCAAGACAAGATAGAGACAAGAACAAAATAGATTGAGACAAGTTACAAGTTAGAGATAGAAACAGAGACAAAACCAGAAATGAAACATAACAGACATGGACATAAGTAGGTAATATCAAGACTACTGTAGCAGATATTACCCTACAACTTATATACTAACTACTGGAACTCCACAGTCTGTGGGTCTGGTGGTGGAGTTCCTCAGAACTGCATGGAGTTGACAGCTGTTGGTTCTGATCAGTTGGTGGGCCATGGTGACACATTGGTGTTGGTCTGTGATGTATGCCAAGGTTCAGGGGAAGCATTGGGGATACCTGGGGGCTCAGTGAGGAATGGAGAAGTGACAGGGCCTGTAGGGGAGACATTGGAGTTAGCCAAGAAAGCATTAGAGTTTGCTAGGGCAGGCACTGGGGTTGGGCAAAGGTTGGGGCAGGTCAAGGGGCATCAGTGGGTGCTGTGGGGGTGTAGAAGTTGCTTGGGAAGAGGTCCAGAGATCCAGAGATGGGTTGTGACAGAAATCTTCAATAGTTAGTGTGTATAAATAGCACCAAAAATTGTGACCATCTCTTAAATTTTGATGTGTTCCTGTCCTGTAAGCAACAGAGGGTGATAGCATGCAAGTAGAGAAGAAAGGAACATTGCAGTAGAGAGACAAGGCAAAGTACAGAAAGAAAAGGGGCATATGGAGCAACACATATAAATCACATGTAAATGACAAAGAAAGACATAGGGTGTAAGTTGTTCCCTTCTTCAATGTCCTTCAGCTTTTCTGCTGCTGCATCCTCCAGAGTAACTGGGATGAATTCCACAAGTACATTATGCACTCTATCCTTGATGGCTGCTTTTGCTTCAAATTTCTATAAAAATGTGGTCTTTACATCTGTTTTTGCAAGCCATTTCACTGCCTTCAAGCCTAGTTCATATAACACCCTCCCTTTTGTTAACTTGCATGCTGTAAGGAACTCTATCTTTGGACCATCTAGACCCTGGATACCCATCATGTCCTTTGCAATCTTGGCCTTCTTGATGAGCTCTAGTTTCATAAGTTCCTTCCACCCTTCTCTTTCCTGAACATTGTCAACAATGATTTGTTTGTTTTCCTCCTTTGCCCTGTGAACTATGTCCTCCCTCTTGGCTCTCACTGTCACAACCCATGCCCTGGACCCCTGACATTGTTCCCAGCCTGCTCACTTCTGCAGAGTCCCTCCCCCAATGCCTCATCAAAACTCCCAAACATCAAACACCCTCTGAAACCACCCTGGGTAACTCTGATGCTTCTCCAGCAAACCCCAATGGCCCCCTGGCTAACTCCAATGCCTTCTCTGCAGCTGTTGATGCTTCCCTCAACTCTTCTGAGCCCCTAGAACCTTCCCTCACTATTCATGACCCCATTGGGCATCTCTGGCTCATCACCCTGACTCACCCAACCTACTCCAGAGCATCACGATGACTCCAGAGTGATCTGCATCCCCACCTGATCCCATCAGAATATTGCTGCAGCCTGCCCCTTGATTGCAACTGACACCCATCAGCTCTGCATGGCTCCATCAAGCCCCGCTGCCACACCCACTGCCCCCAGAGCTCTCCAGTAGTCAGTATATAATCTGTAGAGTAGCACCTCATACTCTAGTCTTGATATTACATTAACTGGTTACTTGTATCTCATATCTCTCCTGTCTCTATTTCTATTTTAGTCTCAAATCTATCTCTTCTCTCAGTCTCATCTTGTCTTGCCTCCAACTTGTCTCAATTGTCTCTATCTCCTTTGTTTCTCTAAGTTCTTTTTATCTCCAATGTTAGTACAAACTCCACACATGCACTACAATTCCCAAACATTCTTATGACAACTCTGGACCTTGTCCATTGCTCAGCCCCAGAACTCATTAAGTCTTAATTGATCCCCCATCAAACTCCAGCTCCACTCCCATCATCCACAAAGCCTCCGCTTGCCCCACAGTCTATTTGCATGCCTATGGACTTGTTTCTGATGCCTGCCCAAACTTAACATTTAACATAGTTGGTCTTAGACTTCCCCAGACCACTCTGGACTTACTTAGACTGGTTCTCTTGGCTTCCCTTTACAAGTCCCTCTGGTCCACACCAACCCTAGAGTACTAGGTTATAAGCACAGGACATTGCATCTGCCTAGTAAGGACTCACCCAATGTAGCTAAGCCCCCATAGTCAGTGGAACCTGACATAATATTAAGACTCTCCCTTACCCTGTTCTTAATATCTGTGTATAACCCCATGTACAACTCTGCCAGCTACTTAACTGACATCTATGGTCAGCCAGTTCCCAAAAACCAATACACTCCATTCTACCCAGGCCCCCTTGCAGATCAGTATGTTCTCCACTATTGGACCCCTGACCCCAACCAGGCATTCTACACCCTCTTCATCAGCCAGAAAATACCTCTGGGCTAGTGCTGCCCTCCAACATTCCCCACTGATGGCAGCTACCCCCACATGTATCCTGGAGGATACTCCACAGTGCCCCCCAATTCTGCCTACCTTTCTCCTGCCTACTACTATGCATACCCAGCCCCTCCAGAGAACTCAGATAATTATTCCCCCCTTTGATTGCTATTTTCTACTCAAGTCCCTTCTTTTCCCAGACAGCAAAGGGTTGAAGCCTATGTCCAACAGTGTAACAAAGTCCTCCATTTCCTCCACCTCTTCCCTATTGCATTTGCAAGGCATGCTCATATTCTCCTCATCAACCTAGGCTACCCTGACACTCTTACCACTCTAGAAGTTTGGGTGGACCAGCTCCTTGACTTCCACAAATGCTACCTGCAGAGAAACCTTTCTGAAACTATGCAAGGCACCCTAGGAATTGATGCTAATTTACAAAATGAGCTCTGTGCATTAGTTGAAGAAATCCACACCAGTCCAAACCCCCACCCATTCAAAGACCCTCTGGACCCCTCCTGCTTCTTCCATGTGCAATGCAAGGAACCCATTGGGACACAAAGCAAAGCCCTGCCTCCCATTCCCCCCCAGCAGAAAGAACTTAATGTGGCCTCCAGCATCTTGAGGAACTTCAACTCTGCAGAAAAATTGTTTGACCAACCTGCCACCCACACCCTGGCCCTCTCTGCTCATACCTAGGCTAACTCTATACCCAGTGCCTTCTGTACATGGGATCAGCCTACTGCCTCCAAACCCCATACACAATGGCTGCCCCCACATGACAACAACAACAACCAGACTTTCTTTTATATCAACAAGCTTAGTAACTCTACTGATAACCCTGCCCTGCACAATGGCCCTCCATGAGACAGACCTCCCCACTTTGATCTCTGTGCCTCCTATGTCAATGTCCCTCCACCCCACCAGAGCATCCCAGTCTCTTCAAGACAGCCTGCAGGCTCTGGGGCACACTGACCCCCTTTTTCTCCTTGTCCCCCACTCATTCTGATGCCCAACCCTCCTGCCAATACTAATTACTTTGGACCCCCCACTCCTAGAGGACCTCCTTCCCCTCAATAGACCCTGGAACCTCTCTTGGGCAATGTAGGTCAACCTCCTAGCAGTGGGCCTCCCAATGGCAGACCACCTGGAGGATGGGGCCTGGCCATGGACAATTTCCCCCCCCCCTCAGTGTGGAAACAAAAACAATTATTATTACTACTACAATGCCAGGCCCCTGCTCCAAATTCAAAATACACAGGACAATACCTGTAATGCACTGGATCGGGAAGGAAAACTTGACATTCAAAAGCCCAAACCTTTCACTGGCCATGACTCCTGGAAGTGGCGCACCTTTCTAACACAATGTCTAACTATGTTCCAAGCTAAGCCCATTAACTTCTAGCTTGAGAGCTTATGAGTGGCCTTCACTGCATCATATTTGCAGGATATTGCCTTTGACCATTACACAGTGCTACTCCAGTTTGATCCCAATAACTCCATACTCTCCAATTGGCTTGCTTTCACCCAGGAATTCTCTAGTAAGTTTGGCATCTTTGATACTGTAGCAGAAGTGGAGGAGAACCTCTTCAACCTCTAAATGTGCTACAATGAATGCTTCACTACCTTCATTGTATGATTTGAATGGGAAGCCTACAAGACCAGGTAGAATTACAATGCTCTCCAATTTGCCTTCCATCATGCCCTGCCTCAGCAGATCAAGGATGTCCTTCATCTTGCACTCAAGCAAACCACATATGATAGATACAAGGTACTTGTTATCCAGGTCAACCAGCATTACTAAGAAGACTGGAGCAAGAACATAGCACTGCAAACCTCATGGAACACCTCCAGCAACACCAACTGGCAGGCCAGGGCAACCAATGGCAATCAACCCTCAATTCCCATCAATCCCACCAACCCTGCACTCTGTTTCCCTTTAGGCCAAGGACCTTCCAGTGCCAGTCAACTCTTAGAATAGCACCCTCCTGCCCAACTCAATGCTGCTGACCTCTATGGGGCCCCAGAACTCCTGGATGCCAACCCCAATGACCTCAATGACACTCCAGATTCCACCAATGACCAAGAAGCCCTATGCATGAGCAAGATTTGGAATAGACTATAGATCAATGTACTAGAAGAGACTCAGAAGAAATGATGGAAGGAGGGCACATGCATCCTATGTGGTGAGTAGGGACACTTTATCAGTAATTGTCCTAAACACTAGGTGATGGGACACACCATGTGGACTATTGACAGAGAAGACTGTGACTACCAGTTTATGGAAAATGAGTTAGTAGTTCAGGTCTCGAAGATGCACTAGACTGTAGACCAGACCTCAACATCTTCTCTGCCCTGGCCCCACTTCTCTGTACAACTGTATTTGCCTCAGACAACCTCCTAGCACACCTTACCTCCCACACCTCCACCACTCTCCTCCTCTGCATCACCCTCCTCTTCTCCAACAACTCTGTCTCTACATTGGTCAACAGTGGCACCATAGATAACTTCATCCACAAATTCCTGGTGGTGCTCACTTCTCAACACCTCTGATGCCCCTCCACTCTAATTCTCCTCAAGCTCTTCAATGGTGACCCCACCCCTGCTAGAGATATCACACACTGCCTGGAGATGACCATGACCTTTGCCAATGGGCAACAGCAAGAACTCCAATTTTTGTCACAAAACTACACCTCTCCACCCCCATCATCCTAGGCTTCTCATGGCTCTGCTCCACCAATCCATACATTGACTGGCCCAGCCTCACCCTCCACCTTGACTGAAACAACCTGACCAACTCCAAACTAGTGCCCTTTGATGTCTCACTCCCCTCCAAGAACTCCAAGGCCATAATCGACCAACTCCAGACTCCCCTGCAGCTCTGCTTGAGGTCTGTATGGTCATTTGTCATCAATGTCTGACTCAATGACTTGCCCAAGGTCCTCCCCACCCTTGTTGACAGTAGCACCTCTGGCACCTTCATCAGCAGTCAACTTGACCTCCAATACAATGACCTTAACAAACTCCTTGAGCTCCAACTCTTTGATGGAAGCCCCACCATGACAGGAATCACTTAATACCATGACAACACCTTCACCCTTGACAATGACCTACAGTTTTTATCAGGGGACTTCCATTTCCAACCTCTATAATTAGTTCCAGCATTTCTATAGCTTGTTCAACATCTCTAGAGCTCTTTTTAGAACTCTGGAGATCTCTGGAGAACTTTGGAGATCTCCATATTACCTCAGCAACTATTACCCTAGGGTTAGGAGTAGCTCTGGTCATCTGTACAGTAGTTCCCATGCTTCTACCACTTGCTGATGTGCTACACCAAGCAGTGGGGATTCTTAGACTTGTTCTCTTCAGATTCCCCTCTACTAGGTGATTAGTTACTAATTTGTATCATCGTTTACTCCACTAATATACTTCAGACTCCCCTCTGCTAGCTGTGTGACTCTGATCTACCACACCAGAGGTTGCTCTTACAGCAGAACAAGTCTCCTAGAACTGGACTGGAAGCCCTGCAGAGCTGCAAGGAACCTCCAAGCCACTATCTGCCACTTCTCCACCAGAATTAAGCATTGCAGAGTTCTATGTCTCAGCTTGCCAACCCAGACACACCCTCGGAGGCCCCAGCCCCACAGGACAAAGCCTGGACTTGCCTGCTCCATGTCAGGGGACATCTCATTTGTTTCTCCTTCTCCTTCTCCAGTTCTTGTCAGATTTGCTCCATTATAGTTTTCCTTTATTCTCCTTCCTTTTCCCTATTTATTGGTCCTAGTTTCAGCCCTCAGGCTGCACCGGTTCTCTGTTAATAATTCAGACAAGTGTGGCCTCTTTGATACTGCTACTGGCTTATATAACTGCTGACCAATTGCTGATACATCACTTGTGTCTTTTCTCTCTGTCATACTGTACAGTTGTTTCTCACACTTTTGAAGCCTCTGAAGCATCACACCTGGCCTAGAGAATCTCCAGACTTATTCTCTTTGGATTTCTCTTTGCCAGGTGAGTAGTTATCTCAGTAGACACTGTACAGTACTGAATAGACTTTGGATTTCCCTTTGCCAGCTGTGTGATTGAGCCACAGCCTCCAGAGGTTGCCCTTACAGCAGAACAAGTCTCTAGATTCAGTCTGGGAGCCTCCTTTTTGGTTACTTGAGCTTCTACTTGGTTCCTCAAAAGGTCTCTCCTCCACCAGTATCTTAGTGCCTCTGTGCCCTTCTTATAACCCAGCCAACCCCTCCAGCACCTCCCCCTGATGCTTCAAGCTCCCAGGATGATGCCTGGAGTCATTTGCTGTCCCTAGAGACACAGGTTCAACTTACCCAAGCCTCCCTTACTTCCCACATAGCTGAACTCACTGAACTCTGTCAAACTACTGAAGCAGTGTCCCTTTCTCTACAAGCCCTTCTGGAATGTCTCCCCCTTGCTCCTACCACTCCTTTGATGCCTCTAGCAGATGCAGAATAGTTTGTGTCTGCACCTAGCTCAGGCTTGTTAGCTCCAGCTGCTGCAGAATGGTTTGTGTCTGCATCTGGCTTAGGCCTTTCAGCTCCTCATTCCAAACTCCCTTGTCCTGCACTCCCTGATGTATATGATGGAGATTGTAAGGCTGGAGAACATTTCCTCCAGTTCTGCATTACCTATATCCAGCTGAGTAGTGAAGCCTTTACCTCAGATGCCTTGAAAATTGCTTGGGTTCTCTCCTACATGAAGGCTGGTCAAGCCTCAACTTATGCACTGCATATCTTTTGATGCCCAGGAGGAGTGGAGAGTTTCTCTAGCTAGACAGAGTTTGAGAAGGAGTTCCAAGTGGAGTTCTTTGCCCTTGATCCTGCCAAAACTGCAGTGCTTTTCCTTTGAGACCAAACTCAGTATGGTCAAGGAAAGCAGTCACTTGATGAGTACATTGACTCCTTTTATGCCTTAGTTGAACAGGCTGGATATCCAGACAGTCTACAACTCTGCCTAACCTTCTATGATGGACTACACCTCTCTCTTAGGGATTGTATAGACAGCATGGCAGAGGGGTGCCCAGATGATGAGCATGTTAATATTTGGTATAAGGTGGCATGCAAGCAGTGGCAGCTCATGGAACTGCAACATGAGCTGCAGCGAATGCAATCCTCAACCTTCCTCTTTTCTCATGGAGGGTTCACCCCCTGAGCTCCCTCTTCTGCACCTGCACCAGCATCCTCACAATCAGGTGCAGCTCCTTCCTTCATGCCTCATATTGCTCCCCTGCACTCTCTACTCCAAGGAGTCCCAATGGATGTTGATGCTTCCTGACAGCAGTCCACTACCCCCTTGCTGTGTTGACACTGTGGGAAGACAGGTCATTTTGCTTGTTATTGTCCTCAAGGGCTAGAAGTTTGCTACTTGTCAGCATTAGAGCAAGAAGAGCTGCTCATCCAACTTCTTGCAGCCTGGGATGCCACAGGAACTCCCTCTCTGGACATACCTATAGCTGTCCATTCTGAGGAAGTGGCCAATGGATTGGAGGAAGTTTCTACAGAGTCTAAGGATTTTTAAAAGGGCAACAGATGACCAGTATGCTTCCATTGCCCAGTACTAATTGTTTTGCTCCTCTGTTCATAGAATCCAATATATCTGTTGCCATTGTTGATACTATGCCTGAAATAATAAGCCCCTCCTCAGACATACAAACTCCCCCTCTGGCTAAAGTCTCAGCTAGAAACACACTCCCTAACCCATGCCTTTGGATCCCTGCATGGGAGTGCTGCTTCCCTCATCATTATGTTGTTGCTTCTACCCCTTCTACCAACTCCCTAAAGCTACAAGTGGAAACTGAGATGACAGACACCCAGCAGATCCAAAGTGTGGTTGCCCTCCTTGACAGTGGTGCAACAGGCCTCTTCCTTGACACTGACTATGTGCAATGACACTGTCTGACCACTTGCCCCCTTTCTTGTCCTATCCCTATATACAATGTTGATGGCACACTCAATGAAGCTGGCTCTATTTGTTCTGTGGTGGACCTGGTCCTCTGCTACCAAGACCACTCAGAGCAAGCTGCTTTTGCTATCACTAGTTTGGGAAAGCAAGACATGATCTTGGGGTTCACCTGGCTATATGAACACAATCCAGAGATTGACTGGACTAAGGGTGAGGTGAAGATGAGTTGTTGCTCACATTGCTGCATGACTTGTGCAGAAGAAGCCCATCAAGAGCAGAGAGCCAAAGTTTGTGAGCATGCTGCTATGCATGCCTGTCATGCTGGGCATCTCCCTTATGCTGATCTTGACCTCCTGAGTCCCCCCCCTCTGGCATTCCCTCATAGAGAGGCCCTCTATGAGGATGTCCAAGGTGTTGGGCATGAATCTTCAGAGGAAGAGGAAGGTGAAGGTGAATGGACCCATACTCCAGATGCAGAGTCCCCAGATGAGACCATAGAGGTGGGTGATCAGATCTATGCTACAATCCTCTGCCCCCCTCCTACAGTAGCAGAGATTTGGGCCAGTCAGACAACTTCCTAGCGTCTGGCTGAGGCATTTGTGGCAAATTCACAGCCCAAGCCTTTCCATAGCACTATTCCCAATCACCTCCATGACTTTGAGGATGTATTCTCCAAGGCCTCCTTTGATTCACTTCCAGAGTGCAAGCAGTGGGATCATGCAATTGAGCTGATACCAGATGCAGAGCCCTCCAGTTGCAAGGTCTATCCACTTGCACCCCATGAACAGGATGAGCTGGATGCTTTCCTGCAGGAGAATCTTAGCTCAGGATGGATACAACCCTACAAGTCTCCAATGGCCTCCCCAGTCTTCTTTATTAAGAAGAAGGATGGGTCTTTTTGTCTAGTTCAGGATTATTGTGTCCTGAATGCAATGACAGTGAAGAACTACTATCCTTTGCCACTCATCTCAGAACTTGTCAACAACCTTTGAGGTGCATGCTATTTCACAAAGTTGGATGTCTGCTAGGGCTACAACAATGTACACATCAAAGAAGGGGATGAGTGGAAGGCAGCATTCTGAACTAATTGCAGACTCTTTGAACCTCTGGTAATGTTCTTTGGTCTCACCAATAGCCCAGCCACCTTTCAGACTATGATAAATGACATTTTCCATGATCTGATTGTGGAAGGTGTTGTCTGTGTGTATCTTGATGATATCCTCATCTATACAAGAACTTAGGAGGAGCATCACCAGGTCACATGCATGGTCTTGGAATGCCTCTGCCAACACCAGCTCTATTTAAAGCCTGAGAAGTGCAAATTCAAACAGACTAAAGTGGAGTACCTGGGTTTAATTATTTCACATGGAACAGCCAAGATGGACCCTATTAAAGTGGCAGGAGTAGCAGAGTGGCCTGAGCCAAGGAACAAGAAGGAAGTTCAGGCCTTTCTTGGGTTTGTCAATTTCTATTGGAGGTTCATACAGGATTTCTCTCACCATAAATGACCCCTCTTTGACCTTATAGTTAAAGATACTGCATGGCAGTAGGAGCCCCCACAGCAAGTTGCCTTTGACACCCTCAAGCAATCTGTGACCTCAAAGCCAGTCCTCCTGTTCCCTGATGATGACTCTCCATTCTGTGTAGAAGCAGGTAGCTCAGACTTTGCTACAGGGGCAGTCCTCTCCCAGTAGTCAAAAGAGGATGGCAAATGGCATCCAGTAGCCTTCTACTCCAAGAGCCTTAATGTGGTGGAATGGAACTATGAGATCCATGACAAGGAGATGCTGGCAATTATTCAGTTCTTTGAAGAATGGTGGCATTTCCTTGAGGGTGCATGGCATAAGTTTGAAGTCTGGACAGACCATAAGAACCTGGAGTACTTCTGCTCTGCTAAGGAACTCAATCAATGCCAAGCTTGGTGGTCTCTGTATTTGGCCAACTTTGACTTCTCACTGCACCACAAACCAGGATGGAGCATGGGCAAACCAGATGCACTGTCCAGGCAGGCTGACCATGGTACTGGAGCAGAAGATAATGACAACATTGTCCTCCTCAAGCCAGAGCTCTTTGCCATCCATGTGTTAGAAGGGATTGTGGCTCAGGGAGATGAGGCAAACATCCTTAGGGACATCCGATGAGGGAACTGGGAGGGTGCACAGGAGGATGCAGTTGCCCAGGCTGCACAGGCCCTACAAGCTCAATGGGCAAGTGGAGTCAAGTCAGTGCATGCAGATGAGTGGGGTCTTCAGGATGGGCTGCTGACCTTCAGAGGATGCATTTATGTGCTTAACATTCTAGAACTTTGCTAGTGCATTGTAGAACAACATCATAACTCTCAAGTGGCTGGACATCCTGGAAGGTGGAAGATGCTAGAGCTGGTATCCTGGAACTACTGGTGGCCACAGATCTCCTGATATATAGGCACCTACACTAGCACCTGCGACTTCTGTCTCTGCACCAAACCTTGCCACCAAGCACCCATGGGCCAGCTCCACCCACTTTCTATTCCAGCTACTCACTGAAGTATTGCATCAGTGGATTTCATTGTGGAACTCCCAGATGCTCATGGGTACAATGCTGTGATGGTAGTGGTGGACCTCTATGGCAAACAGGCTCACTTCATATCTACCCACACCACATGCTCTGCCTTGAGAGTGGCCAGCCTGTACTGTAAGAATGTCTGGAAACTTCATGGTCTGTCAGATGGGTATGTCTCAGACCAGGGCCCTCACTTTGTGGCAGAATTCACTTGAGAACTGTATTGCCTGCTAGGCATAAAGCTCCATACCACCATGGCCTATCACCCTCAGTCGGACAGGCAGATAGAATGTGTTAACCAGGAACTGGAACAGTATCTCTGCCTGTTTTGTAATGAGAGGCAGGATGACTAGGATGAGCTGCTGCCAGATGCAGAATTCTAATACAACAACCACATTCACTCTTCCACACAGATGACTCCATTCTTTCTGAACACTGGCAGGCACTCTCGTATGGGATTTGAACCTTGGTTATGCCCCTCAGAGAATAACTCCGTCAATGAGTTTGTGAACCAGATGAAAAGAGCACAAGAGGAGGCAAAAGCTGCATTGGTGAAGGCCAAGGAAGACATGGCATGGTACTATGATCACAGATGGACATCTGCTCCAGTTTACAAGCCCAGAGACCATGTGTACTTGAATAGCTCAGACATTAAGACAACAAGGCCATCTCTAAAGCTGTCACATTGTCATCTGGGCCCCTTCATGGTGGAGAAGAAGGTAGGGCCTTTGGCATACTGACTTAAACTCCCAGCAGGCCTGCACTAGCTGCATCCAGTCTTCAATGTGGTCAAGTTGTTTCCAGCTCCAAAGAATCCAATCCCAGGCCATTGCCCTAAGCCACCCCCACCACCAGTCCTGGTCAATAATGAGGAAGAGTATAAAGTGGAGGAAATCTTGGACAGCAGGGTATTCCAAGGGAAGTTGCAATTCAAGGTGAAATGGAAGGGATATAGCATTGAGGACATCTCTTGGGAACTACAGGCTAATGTTCATGCATCAGGCTTGGTCCGGGACTTCTACCATAGGCATCCCAATGCCCCAAAAGTGATTTGAGGCATCTACTCTATTTCACCAGCTGACTAGGCAATTTGTGACTTCTTCTACCCAGTGCATTGAGGCACTGCATCCTAGAGAGGGGGTGATGTCAGGGGCTGTCTCATTTGTTTCCCCTTCTCCTTCTTCAGTTCTTGTCAGATTTGCTCTGTTATAGTTTTCCTTTATTCTCCTTCCTTTTCCCTATCTATTGGTCCTAGTTTCAGCCCTCAGGCTACACCAGTTTTCTATCAATAATTTAGACAAGTGTGGCTCCTTTGACACTGCCACTGGCTTATGTAACTGCTGACCAATTGCTGACACATCACTTGTGTCTTTTCTCTCTGTCATACTGTACAGTTGTTTCTCACACTTCTGAAGCCTCTGAAGTGTCACACCTGGCCTAGAGAATCCCCAGACTTGTTCTCTTTGGATTTCCCTTTGCCAGGTGAGTAGTTATCTTAGTAGACACTGTACAGTACTGAATAGACTTTGGATTTCCCTTTGCCAGCTGTGTGATTGAGCCACAGCCTCTAGAGGTTGCCCTTACACTCCACCTAGAAACCCAGGTGCAATTAATGCAATCATTTCTCACTCACCACATGACTGAACTCTCTACTCTTTGTCAGACAATGGATCTCAGGAACCAACCCCATCTGCTGTGGCATCTGCTGTGGCAGCTCTAGTGACTCTGCAGCTGTAGATCCCTTGCCTAGTGCTGCCAGATGCATATGACAGTGCTTGTTCTGGCAGAGAGAGATTCCTACAGTTCTGCCTCACCTATATCTACTTTAGCAGGAATGCTTTGGACTCCAACATGCTGAAAATAGCCTGAGTGCTGTCATACATGAAGATTGGATGTGCCTTGACTTATATGCTGCAGGTTTTCTACTACCCCAGAGGTGTGGGGAGTTTCCTAGACTGAGCCACCTTTGAGAAGGACTTTCATGCAGAGTTCTTTCCATTGGACCCCACCAAGACAGCGGCACTAACACTGTGCAACAGAGAGTAGTACAGACAAGGGAAGTGTACTTTGGATGAGTACATCAACTCATTCTGAGCCTTGGTCAAACAGGCTGCCTACTCCAACAGCCTCCAACTATGCTTCACTTTCCAGGATAGCTTGCACCCTGCCTTGGTGGAATGCATTGACAACCTGGCAGAGAGTTGCTCTGACAGTGAAAGGATTGTGTCATGGTATGAGGTGGCCTAAGACCAATGGCAGCTCATGGAGATCTGGAGAGAGCTCTGCTGCCCCCATTCTATGCTGCGCCCCGCTGCAGTCAGCAACTTCCATCTCTCTGTGCCTACTTACTTAGTGCTGGCCCTTGCTCCAGCTGCCCCCACCGCTTGTCCCCTATCACTGGGGATCCCTATGGCCATAGACATGGCCTGTCAACTCCTTACAGCCCTGCTATTGTGTCAGAGATGCAAGAAGCCTGGGCACTTTGCATGGCACTGTTTCTTGGGCCTGGAGGTATGCTACCTTTCCATAGTAGAGCAAGAGGAACTTCTCCTGCAGCTCCTGGCTGCAAAGGATGCTGCTGGAGCTCTGCTGCTGGACAAGCCTAAGCCAGAGTTGACCTTGGAGGAGGACAATACATGTTTCTCACCTCCAGAGTTTGAGGGGGATTTTTAATCAAGTGATGGATGAGGTGTACACCTCCATTGCTAGGTGCTAACAGGTTCTCTTGTTTGTCAATAAAAAATGAAACTGCCTTTTCCAATGCTCTTCATTCTGAAACAGAAGAACCTCAAAGCCCCCCTCCAGACATACAAGTACTAACTCTGGAGCCCCCACCAAGCTCTCTGACACCTCCTCAGGTCTGTCAGTGTGGCCCTGCTAAGGCACATCAAATGCCCTGACATTACATGATGGCCTCCACCTCATCTGCCGACTTCCTATGCCTTGACATGGAGATCAAGACCATAGACACTCAGCAGACTCACAGAGTCACAGCCCTCCTGGACAGTGGAGCCACAGGACTGTTCCTGGATATGGAGTTTATCAAACACTACAGCCTCACTATGCAGCCCCTCCCTAAGCCCATTCCGGTCTACAACATCAATGGAATGCTCAACAAAGCTGGCACTATTAGCTCCATAGTAGATCTGGTTCTCTGATATCAAAATCACATGGAGCACACCATATTTGCCATCACCAGCCTGAGGAGGCAGGACCTGATCCTTGAGTTCATATAGCTCTGAAAGCATAACTCCAAGATTGACTAGACCAGAGGAGAGGTGACTATGAGCAGATGCCTCAGGAAGTGCTCCACCTGCACTGCAGAGGACAGAGCAGAGCGTTGGACCCAAGTTTGGGAATGTGCAGCCATCTGAGCATGTTCTGCCAGCCCTCTCCCCTTCACTGATCTAGACCTCCTGGACCCTCTGCCTCTGGCATTCCCTTGTAGGGAGGCCCTCTACGAGGATGATCAGAGTGATGGTGGAGCCCTAGAGGAGGAGCATAGAGGGGAGTTTGGTGGCATACACTAACTGGAGCTCCTAGATGAAGCAATGGAGGCAGGGGATTGAATTTACATGACTGCTATCCACCAGCTGCCCTCCATCATAGAGATTAGAGCTAGCCAGACTATATCCCAGAGGCTGGCCCAGGCCTTTGCCACTAACACCACACCTAAAGAGTTCTGGGAGGCAGTATCCCCCTACTTGCATGCATTTGAGGATGTATTCTCCAAGGCCTCCTTTGACTCGCTTCTGGAGTACAAGAGGTGGGACTATGCCATTGAACTGTTGCCCAGCTTAGCACCCTCCAGCTATAAGGTCTACTCCTTTGCACCCAGAGAGCAGAACAAGCTCAATGCTTTTCTCCAGGAGAACTTGGACTCTAGTTGTATCTGACAGTCCAAATCCCTGATGGCTTCTCTGATCTTCTTCATCAAGAAGAAGGATGGCTCCCTCTGACTGGTACAGGACTACTGGGTACTCAATGTCATGATGGTGAAGAATTGCTACTCTCTCCCCCTCATCTTCGAACTGATCAACAACCTCTGAGGTGCATGATACTTCACAAAACTGGATGTCTGGTGGTATTATAACAATGTGTGCATCCAGGAGGGAGATGAATGGAAGGCAGCCTTCCAGACTAACTGGGGGCTGTTCAAACCACTCGTTATGTTCTTTGGTCTTACCAATAGCCCCACCACTTTCCAAACTATGATGAATGACATCTTCTGGGACTTCATTGTGAAGGGTGTAGTGTGCATGTACCTTGATGACATCCTCATCTATACCAAATTGTTGGAGGAACACTGTTGGATTACTCATCTCATCCTGGAATGCCTCTGCCAGCACCAGCTCTACCTCAAACTGGAGAAGTGCAAGTTTGAACAAACCCAGATTGAGTACCTTGGCCTGATCATCTCCCATGGAGCTGTGGAGATGGACCTGGTGAAAGTAGCAGGTGTGGCAGAGTGGCTGGAGCCCTGGAGCAAGAAGGAGGTATAGGCATTCCTTGGGTTTGCTAACTTCTACTAGAGATTCATCCAGGATTTCTTGCATCACACTCACCTACTGTTCAATCTCACAGGAAAGAATGTTATGTGGAGCTGGGGACCTCCAGAGCAGTTGGCCTTCGACACTCTCAAACATGCTGTGACCTTCAGACCCATTCTCCTTTTCTTGAACAACAACTCTCCCTTCCATGTAGAGGCCGACAGCTCCAACTTTGCCATGGGGGTGGTGCTCTTGCAGCAGTCTCTGGAGGATGGAAAGTGGCATCCAGTGGCCTTCTACTCCAAAAGCCTGAATGCGGTGGAGTGGAACTACAAGATCCATGACAAGGAGATGTTGGCCATCATCCAATCATTTGAGGAGTAGTGGCACTTTCTCAAAGGCGCACAGCACAAGTTCAAGGTCTGGATGGATCACAAGAACCTCAAATACTTCTAGACAGCCAAGAAGCTTAATCACCAGCAGGCCCAATGGTCCCTCTACCTTGCCAACTTTGACTTCTCCTTGCACCACAAGCCTGGCTGGAGCATGGGAAGACCAGATGCCCTGTCTCAGAGGGCAGATCATGGAACAGGGGAAGGGGATAACAGTAACATTGTGCTCCTCCACCCCAAATTGTTCATGATCTGAGCCACGGAGGGCCTCGCTATTAACAGAGCAGAAGCAGACATCCTCCACAACATTTGATGGGATAATAAGGATAGTCAACAGGAGGAGCTTGTAGCACAGGCTGCTCAGATGCTGAAATTGGGGCATGCTATAGGTGTCAAGGCAGTCCACACTAATAAATGGGCTCTCCAAGACAGAATCCTGACCTTCTGAGACCATATCTACATCCCCAACATCCTGGAGCTCTGTCAGAGGATTGTGGAGCAACACCATAACTCCTGCATTGCAGGGCACCCAGGGCAGTGGAAGACACTGGAGCTAGTGTCATGGAATTACTGGTGGCCCCAGATGTCCCTGTCAGGTTCCGCTGACCTCGGGGGCTCAGCTGCACTGGGCAAGTCCTTACTAGGCAGGTGTGATCCCCTTGCACTGGTAACCGAACACTTGAAAACGTTCTGGGCTCTGATGGCTTGTGCGGATAGTCGGTGGGATGTGACCTGGACAGATTTGGGGGAGTCTGGAGGAGTTGGATTGTGGGAAATGGGACGATCTTGGCGGGGTTCAGGCAGAAGACCATATGGGAGATTTGCGGAAGCAAAGGAGTAGGCGGCTGCGTGATCAATGGGAGTGGAGCCAGGGTTTGATGGGAGATCAATTGGGACTGATGGAGTCCGGGACTGAGCAAAGAGCAAGGTCCAGACTTGGTGAAAGAGTGTCGGGGTTTGTGATCGTAATCGTGGAGTTTGTGAGGTCATTTAGGTTGATGAGGACTTGGGCACAATGGCTGGACGGAGTCACCGAGACAGTGTCAGACGAAATGGAATGGAGTCAATATGAAACAAGAGTAGATTCGAGTGGAGAGACGAAATGATAACGAAAACGATAGCAATGTGGAGACAGGACAGGACCGGGAGACTGAGATAAGACCGGGAGACTGAGATAAGACTGGGAGACTGAGAGTAAAGAGAACGAGACACAAAACACGAAACACAAAACACAAGACACAAAAAGGAAACAATCAGACCATAGGTAACATTAAGCAATATCAAGACTAGAGTATGAAGAGCTACTTAACGACTTATATACTGACTACCGGAGAACTTTGGGGTACGTCGGCGGCGGCGGCGGGGCTTGGCAGAGCTCGACAGAGTGGGCAGGTGTTGGTTGCGATCAAGGATCAGGCCGGGCTGATACATTGATGGGATCATTGGGGAACGCGGGTCACCCCGAGGTTGTCATGATACTCTGGAATGGGTCGGAGGAACCAGGGTGTTGAGTTGATGATGGGTGGCGAAGATTGGGAACAGTGGGGTGGTTCTCGGGGTTCGGGAGATCCCGGGTAAGTGTCAGTGGCTGCGGGGAAGGCATCAAAGTTGGTCAGGGGGCCGTCAGAGTTAGCTGGGGAGGCATCGGAGTTAGCCGAAATGGGTGCGGGGCATGGGCGGAAGTTCAGCGGAGCGTCAGGGGTTTTTTGGGGGTTGGGGGTTGCTGGGTGATGTGCGGGGGTTCAGGGGACGGGTCGTGACATCACCCCCCCTTCAGCGTCGAGACCCTTCGAGATGTGGGGGGGCAGGACGGGGATTGGCAGGGCGTGGGAGTCGAAGCCGAGCAATATTGATCAATCCACAGCGAGTGATAGCAGCGTGGGAGACGAAGCCAAAGCGCGGCCACCACTTTGTCAGGGTCCTCCTCAATCAATTAAAAGCTTTGGACGTACCCCGGGCTTTTCCAAATTTTGTCATGTCTTCCCCCAGCATTCCTGTAGTCTCTCCCACTGATTTGGATGAGTTGGTGGTGTACGACAGTGGGGGGGAGGAGTTTGAGCATCGGCGCCGCACTAGTGTCAGGGGCTGGAGTTGTAAGTGGTGTCAACTCGTCTTTTTGGGATGATTGACGGGGCTTTTGTAGAGTCGTCCGTGGTGGTGGTGGTGGATTTTCTGGGGGTTCCAAAGCGGACCAAGTTTTGTCCCACGCTGCCAAAGGAGGGGAGCATGGGTTGGTCTGCGGAGAAGGCGGGGCTTTCGCGGGGTGGTCGGGGAAAGGGGGCATCCTCAGCGGTGATTTGTGGGAAGCGTCGAGCCTCCCTGCCCTTGGGGGCGGGACCCAGCAAGAAGCTGTGTGGGCGCGAGTCATTGGCGGGGCCTCCGGAGTCTTTCCTTTTTTCTCCTACTCCGAGCGTTCCCTTGGAACAGTCGTCGAGTCCCCCCATGCCTATTCCGTTGATCATGGAGGTCTTCCTTCACAAGCAGGTGGAGGCTTTGACAACGTCACTGGCAGTATGGGAGGGCGAGCTCCGACAGGCGAGGGAGGACCGTGATGTGGCGTGGACAGAGAAAGAGGCGATGGAGCAGGAAAGGAACACTTCGGTGCATGTGGCGATGGAGCAAGCGTTAGAGGTGCGAGGCTTGCGGGAGCATCTGACGCAGATGGAGGGGCAGCCCACGGGGGAGGCGGAGGGGCAGGGACGAGCTCCAGAGGGGGATGTGCTGTGGGTGGAGCTGGAGGTGGCGAGGTGGAGGGAGGACTGGTTGGCCAACGAGGCTGCTTCGGAGCGCGCGGGAATCCTTCGTGAGTTGTCTCCCGTTCCTCCGTTCGTTACTGATGGTTCATTTTCAGGGTTTAGGCTGGGTGCGGGAGCATCGGGTCCTCCTGGACGGTGCCTCCGCGGCATTTGTGTTGATTCAGGACGGGTTGATGCAGGGGTCTGCGGTTCAGCCTCCGGAGTTGCAGCAGGGGATGGCGCAATTGGAGAGGTTGTTGGTGGGGCATTGGCAACGCAATGCGGTGGCCCCGGGGTCGTAGTGGGAGGTGGCAGCTGACGCAGGGGAGGCGCTGCTGGGGCTGGCGGAGGTCTTAGCGGTGGTGTGGGCCCAGATGGAAGTCGACCTGGGGGTTGGGTTGCCAGGGAGTCTGGGGAGGGAGTGAGATGGGTGCGGGCCTCATTTCTTGTTGCTCTTGGACTTGCTGCCTCCCTCGCCTTGTTGTATATAATTTTTTTGTACGTAAACATGCTCTTTTCTTGGTCCCTGGGCGTGTGAAGTGAGGTTTTAGTTTGTATGAGGGTGAGGTAAGCAAAACACGCAGGGGTGTGAGAGGGAGTTGAATCCCTAGTGAATCCAGAGGCGGGGGTTACACCCATTAGTGCTGTCTGTGCTGGCTAGTCCCAGGGTTTGTCGGGACAGGGCGGGGCATCGCAGGGAGGGCTCCCGGGGTCTGGCGGGGGTGGTGGGAGTTCTCCGGTGGAGTTCTGTGGTGCTTTGGGGTGTTGTATTGTGTTCGACTCTTGGAGTTTCTGACCAAGGGTGTAGGGGTTTTTTTGGTCTGCAGCGGGGATGTGCGCCGTGTTGGTATCGGAGGGCAGACCTTCGAATCTTTCACAGGTGTCCAGCGGGTTCAGGGCTCTGGTCTTATTGGCCATGCGGTTGGCGGGGGGGGAACAGAGGTCTTCCCGGGATCTGGCCCTTATGTCGGCGCTGGTGGCAAAGGTGGCGGGGCCCTCTTCATTGGTGGGGGTCGGTGGGGCGAGGTTCGTCCTCGCGGCATAGTTGGTCCGGGTCGGGGTCGTGTTCCGGAGTATTACGTCTGTGGGCGGGCATGTTCGAGTGGTGCTTTGGTGTGCTCCGGAGTGTCGATGACTGAGGGGGCAGGGTGCAGGGTGATCAGTCCCAACCAGTTCCTTTGGGGTCCGGGGCCGTAATTTGAGGTTCCGGATCATCTACGTGACATTGCTTTTCTGACCAAAGGTAAGTCCCGAGACAGACAGAGGGGTCTTACGTATTTCTGGTACTTTTTGGGGGTCTCAGCGGAGATGCTTTGGGGCCCGCTCCGAGGGTGGTTCCTTCCTGGGGGTCGGTGGTTCCTTCATCGGAGAAGAGGTGGGCAGTCCTGGAGTTGACACAAGGGTCACTTGGTGGGGGTTTGTTGGTTGTTCATGATTGTTGGGGGGGGTGGCAGGGAAGTCGGTCGTGGGGAGGCACTGGAGTGGGACTCCCCGGGAGTCATGGCAGGGTTGAGGCAATTCTTTATTTGTGCTCCGGAGCAGCCCAGAGATTGTTGCAAATGTGGGGGTGGCAGTGGAGAGAGGCACCGCTCGCTTCTTGGAGAAGGCATCAGCAACCTTTAGGGTACTCTGAGAGATTACTTTGCATGTGGCCTGCTTCTGGGTACTCCAAAGAGGATAATTTGTATGTGGCTTGCTTCTGGGTGCTCTGAGGATGTGATCCCTGTTTGACGGACATATTCCGGCATAGGGGCAGGGTCTGGGGCGGGTGGTGATTTGTGTTGTGGAGTTGGGGCTACCTGGGCATCATTGTTGGGTTGGCGCCATGAGTTCTCTTGATCAAATGTCGTGGTTGGAGCGGAGGCCCTGGAGTCGTGTTGCCAGGGTCCAGGGCTGTGTTGAGGAGTTTGGAGGGGGTCAGAGGGGTGGGTCGGGCAGTTTGGGCTGGCGCGGGGTTGTTTGGGTCGTCAAGCTGGGTGGGGGGTCCCTTAAGGATACTGGAGCATGTGCCCTTTGGGTTGTCAGGTCACTCAAGTGGCTGGTTGACATGTTCTGGATGGTGGGGCTTCTCCCTCCCTTATATGAACATGTCAGCGAGTTCAGAGTACTTGGGGGAACTACTTCATGTAGGGTCCTTTTTCCTATAGTTAGTTCGGGGTGGCTCCTATGCTGGGGGTTCCTTCATGGGAGGTGGTGGAGTCTGGAGTTTAGGTTCGGGAGTGGCATGTGGGGAGGGTCAGCGTCAAGGGTCCTCAATGTCAGGGGTTCCGGATTGTGTGGGAGAAGGTGTTGAAATAGCAGCGCGGTCCAGAGTTGTCCCTTGTCAAGAGGGGGGTGCCATGGTCCTCCTTGTTGACATCTAGAAGCTTGGGAATGTCTTGGTCTTGTTCCGGGGTTGTCGGGGTCAGGTCGGAGGTGTCGGGGCCCCTTTATTTGTTGGGTGGAGGTGACAGCCGAGTTGACCAAGGCCCGGAAGCAGGTTTGGGGGTTGGAGCATATCCTAGGTCTGGGGTTCTTGCTCTGTTGTTGGGGTTGTTGGGTCGAGCTTGATTTCGGTGGTTTCGGAGCTAGTTGTCAGAGGGCGTAGTTCCTCGGGAGTGGTCGGTAGTAGGGTTTGGTGATGTTGTTGGTGATTAGTCATGTTCATCAGGATGCGGGGCTGCTAGTGGGTCAGTGGATCCACAGGCGGGCTTCGGGGAAGCGCGTTCTCAGTGGTCTCTTCATGGCTGGCGGTCCTCACGCAGTGGGTGACTGTTTTGCAGCGGTTGGCATTATTGTTGGAGGGGTGGCGTGGTGCCGGAGACATTGTTGCTCATTTGGTTGGATGGTTGCCAGGTTTTAGGATGCTGTTCTTTGGGTGATGTTGGGGTCAACTTTGTGCGAGGGAACGGATTTGGCGGAGAGGGTAAGGGTGGGGTGGGAGATGATTTGACGGTCTGCGCAAGGGGTTTGAGGTTGGGTGTGGGTTGGTGAGGGTGTCCGTGGGGGGGCTCTGTTGTATGAATGTAACTGGAGCGGAGGGGACGTTTGGTGTCAGATCCACGACTCAATGTGCCTCGGCAAATTGGGCAGGGCTGTATGAATCATAAGAGTTTCCCGGCACAGGTAGACCATAGACATCGGAGTTATTTGATTGTGTGTGCAGAGATAATGCAGGCATCACGGACGGGGTAAGGTAGAGTCTTGATATTATGTCAGGTTCCGCTGACCTCGGGGGCTCAGCTGCACTGGGCGAGTTCTTACTAGGCGGGCGTGATCCCCTTGCACTGGTAACTGAACACTCGAAAATGTTCCGGGCTCTGATGGCTTGTGCAGATAGTCAGTGGGATGTGACCTGGACAGATTTGGGGGAGTCCAGAGTTGGATTGCGGGAAACGGGACGATCTTGGCAGGGTTCAGGCAGAAGACCATATGGGAGATTCGCAGAAGCAAAGGAGTAGGCGGCTGCGTGATCAATGGGAGCAGAGCCGGGGTTTGATGGGAGATCAATTGGGACTGATGGAGTCCGGGACCGAGCGAAGAGCGAGGTCCGGACTTGGTGAAAGAGTGTCGGGGTTCGTGATTGTAATCGTGGAGTTCGTGAGGTCATTTAGGTTGATGAGGACTTGGGCACAACGGCTGGATGGAGTCACTGAAACAGCGTCAGACGAAATGGAATGGAGTCAATATGAAACAAGAGTAGATTCGAGTGGAGATATGAAACAATAACAAAAACGATAGCAATGTGGAGACAGGACAGGACTGGGAGACTGAGATAAGACCGGGAGACTGAGATAAGACCAGGAGACTGAGAGTAAAGAGAACGAGACACGAAACACGAAACACAAAACACGAGACACGAAAAGGAAACAATCAGACCATAGGTAACATTAAGCAATATCAAGACTAGAGTATGAAGAGCTACTTAACGACTTATATACTGACTACTGGAGAACTTCGGGGTACGTCGGCTGCGGCGGCGGGGCTTGGCGGAGCTCGACGGAGTGGGCGGGTGTCAGTTGCGATCGAGGATCGGGCCACGCTGATACGTTGATGGGATCATTGGGGAACGCGGGTTGCCCCGAGGTTGTCGTGATACTCTGGAATGGGTCGGAGGAACCAGGGTGTTGAGTTGATGATGGGTGGCGAAGATTGGGAACAGTGGGGGTGGTTCTCGGGGTTCGGGAGATCCCGGGTAAGTGTCAGTGGCTGCGGGGAAGGCATCAAAGTTGGTCAGGGGGCCGTTGGAGTTAGCCGGGGAGGCGTCGGAGTTAGCTGAAATGGGTGCGGGGCATGGGTGGAAGTTTGGCGGAGCGTTGGGGGTTTTTTGGGGGTCAGGGGTTGCTGGGCAATGTGCGGGGGTTCAGGGGACGGGTTGTGACAGTCCCAGTATGTTGGATTCTACACCAGTACCTGTGATCTCTGCCTCTAGACCAAGCTCCAGTGTAGACTCCCCTATGGACAGTTACACCTGCTTCCAGTGCCTGTGGAATGGAGCATAGCATCTGTGGACTTCATTGTAGAGCTCCCTGATGCCCATGGTTATAACATGATCATAGTGGTGGTGGATCTGTACAGAAAGAGAGTGCACTTCATTATAACCCACACCACCTGCTCTACCATGGGCACTGCAAACCTGTACCAGAGGAATGTCTGGAAGCTCCATGGCCTCTCCAACACCTACATTTTGGATTGGGGACTGCAATTCATGGTGGAGTTCACCTGCAAGCTCTATTGACTGCTCAGAGTAAAGCTCCACACCACCACCACCTACTATCTACAGTCTGATGGCCAGACAGAGCATGTAAACCAGGAGTTGGAACAGTATCTCTGCCTCTTTTGCAATAAGCACCAAGATGACTGGGATGAACTCCTCCCCAACACTGAATTTCAGTACAACAACCATGTTCACTCATCCACTCAGTTTTCCCCATTCTTCCTTGACACTGGATGGCATCCACACATGGGTTTTGAACCCTGGGCCCAACCTTTGGAGAATGAGGCAGTAAATGAATTTGTGGACCAGATGAAGAAGTCCCAGGAGGAAGCCTGGGCTGCACTGACAAAAGCAAAAGACAACATGGTGCAATACTATGATTGCAGGAGGACTCTGGAGCACAGGTATCAGCCTGGAAATTGAGTCTACCTGGACACCTCTGACATTACGACCACCTGTTCCTCAAAAAAGCTATCACACTACTAGTTAGGACTGTTTACAGTGAAATGACAGGTAGGACCCTTGGCCTATCGACTCCAACTCCCTGCCAGGATGCACCAGTTTCATCCAGTATTCAACATGGTCAAACTAACCCTGGCTCCTAAAGATCCTATCCTGGGGTGACATCTGCCATGTCTGCCACCCCCAGTGGTGGTCAACAGCAATGAAGAGTATGAAGTGGAAGAAATCCTGGACAGCCATTTATTCTGGAGATGACTACAGTACAAGGTGAAGTGGAAAGGCTATGGGATCAAGGATATTTCCTGGAAGCCATGGGAGAACATACACACCCCCAGACTTGTTAAGAAGTTTCATTGGAGACATCCAGATGCCCCACACACTATACGAGGCATCTATCCTATCTCACCAGTGGACCACACAATCAGAGACTACTTCTACTCCACATGTTGAGACACCTCATGCTAGAGGGGGGGTGATGTCAGGGGACTTCCATTTCCAACTGCCATGACTGGTTCTAGCACCTCTGTAGCTTGTTTGACATCTCCAGGGTTCTGGATCAGGGGACTTCCATTTCCAACTTCTGTAATTGGTTTCAGCACCTCTGCAGCTTGTTTGATGTTTCCAGGGTTCTGAAAAGAGCCCTGGAAATCTTCAGAGAACTCTGGAGTTCTCTGTATTACCTCAGCAACCATTGCCCTAGGGTTAGGAGTAGCTCTGGTCACCTGTACAGTAGTTTCCATGCCTCCACTGCCTGCTGATGCACCACACCAAGCAGCGGGGATCCTTAGACTTGTTCTCTTTGGATTCCCCTTTGCTAGGTGATTAGTTGCCAATTTGTATTGTTGTTTACTCTGCTAATATACTTTGGATTCCCCTCTGCTAGCTGTGTGACTCTAATCTGCTGCACTGGAGGTTGCCCTTACAGTTTTGGGCCTGGCTTCTCATCACCCAACTCCCCCTATCAACTCCGATCATGCTCAGACTCCTGTGGCTGCAAGACATCAACCCTGACATTGACTGGAGGAATCTCACCATGTGGTTTCCTGGCTCTGAAGCAAGTCTAGTGGCTGCCATCTCCCTTTGCCTCCAGTCCATCTTGGACTTGGACATCCCTGACTCTAGCATCAGCACCTCCAGAGAAACCCAAAGCCCCTCCACCTTTGACAGTGACCCAAAAAGTGAAGAAAATGCACTTCTGCCTTGGTCACCTTCAATCAAATCACAATGGCTGCCCCCCAACATACCCTGGAATCAATACAAAGGCCCACAGTACCCTGACCAGTGACATTCAACCTCCCCAAACAACTCCACCACCACTCCAGACTCAACTGCTACTGCCCCATTGCCTGCTCCCATCAACTCTAGAAACCTCAACATCAAAATCATTGGCACTATCCCCTTCACATGCATCTTACAAGACAGCACCCTTGCCTTCCAGTTACAAATCATGCTAGCTCTACTGGAGGAGCACCTCTGCATAGAAACTACCCTGCCAGAGTGCAAAATGGAGGAGCAGATCCTATACAAAGTAGTTCCCCCAGAGTATCATAAATTTGCTAACATGTTCTCTGAAGGGAGTGCCAAAGAACTTCCCCTGCATTGCTCCTACAATCACAAGGTCAACCTTGAAGAAGGCACCTTGCTCCCATTTGGCAAAATCTACAACATATCCAAGATTGAGCTCCAGGCCCTAAAAGAATACCTTGATGACATGCTTGGCAAAGGCTTCATATGCCTATCAATCTCTGCTGCTGGTGCTCCAGTCTTGTTTGCCAAGAAGAAGGATGGATCACTCAGACTCTGTGTAGATTACTGGGGACTCAACAAAGTCACCAAAAAGAACTGGTATCCTCTCCTCCTGATTGGAGACCTTGTTGACTGCCTCTGCAGTGCCAAGATCTACACAAAGATAGACCTCTGCTCTGGCTACAACAATGTCTGGATTGCTCCAGGACATGAATGGAAGACTGCCTTTTGCACCTGCTATGGCCTCTTTGAGTACCTAGTAATGCCCTTTGGAATGACTAACTCCCCTGCCACCTTCCAGTACTTCATGAATAACATCTTCTATGACATGAACAATGTTTTTGTTATTGTGTACCTGGACAACATACTGATCTACTTGAACTCACCCAAAGAGCATCTGGATCATGTCTGCCACATTCTAGAATGACTCTGGAAGTATCACTTCCATGCCAAACCCAAGAAATGTTCCTTCCACACAATGAAGGTTAAGTACCTTGGAGTCATTGTCACTCCTGACAGCATATGCATGGACCCTGCCAAGGTCAAAGCCATACTCAACTGGCCTCCATCATGGAACATCAAGAAAGTACAGTCATTTCTGGGGTTTGCTAATTTTTATCACTGATTTATCAACAACTACTCTGGAATCACCAAACCCCTCAACTGACTCATGCAGAAGGACACTCCTTGGAATTGGAACAGCAAGTGCCAAAGTGTATTCCTCCTCCTCAAGAAGGCCTTCACCTCTGCTCCAGTCCTCTGCCATTTCAACCCCTCCCTGCCAATTGTGCTCAAATGCAATGCTTCCAACTATGCCATCACCAGAATACTCTCCCAGTCAGACTCTAGAGGCAAGGATCTCCATCCTGTTGCCTTCTACACTTGTTTGATGATCCTCATGAAACTCAACTATGGTATCTATAACAAAGAACTCCTTGCAATTGTCAAAGCCTTCTATCAGTGGCAGGCCTACCTCAAGAGATCCCCATACTGCATTCAAGTCTACTTTGACCACAACAATCTGCAATACTTTATGACCACAAAGCAACTCAGCCACCACCAAGCTTGATGGTCCAAAACTCTCTCAGAGTACAACTTTACCATCCACTACCACCCCAGACAACTCAGTGCAAAGCCTGATGCACTTACACAGAGGTCCGACATATATCTGAAGAAGTCATTTGAAATGGAGCAGAACATGTTCAACTATTGAGTGGTAATCCCCCCCAAACATTTACATGCCATGCTGATTCTAAACGAAGAAGGAATAGAAATTTACCTCCAGACTCCTTCTTCAACTAGCATGACCCCCACAACAACTCTGCTAACAAGTTGAATGCCAAAAACCCCTTCACACTGTCTCCAGACCACCACCTCCTGCTCTAGAGTGGACAAATCTATGCTCTGGACCACAAGTCCATTCACCTCGACATACTCTAACAACACCATAACCATAAACTCTATAGGCACCTGGAAATTTGTAAGACCCTTCAGCTCATTTCCTGGACTTATTTTTAGCCAGGAATGAAGAAGGACATCATGCAATATATAAGGGCCTGCAAACCTTGTCTCTGAGCCAAGGTACTCTGCCACTGCCCTCATGGATTATTGAAGCCCCTCCCCATTGATCAGTGCTCCTGGTCCTCAATCTCAATGGACTACATCATCAAACTCCCTGACTCTAAAGATTTTGATGCAATCCTCCTTGTCATCTGCTACCTCACCAAACAAGCTTTCTTCATCCCCTGCCACACCACTAACAATGCTCCAGGGTTTGCCAAATTATTCCTCAAACATGTATTCTCCAAGCACAGACTCCTAGATGACATCATCTCTGACTGCAGACCTCTGTTCATCTTCCATTTCTAGCAATTGCTGTGCAAAGCACTCAAAATAAGAACCAACCTCTCCACCACCTATCACCCAGAGACTGACAGACAGACAGAATGAGTAAACCAGATATTGGAGCAGTATCTCTGCCTCTATGTTAACTATTTACAGAATGACTGGTGCATGGAACTCCCCCTTGCTAAGTTTACCTACAACAACACACTACACTCTGCCACTGGAGTTTCTCCTTTCTATGCCAATAAGGGCTACAACCCCCAACTTATGCTATCCCTCAAAGATATTCCCTCCCACATTGCCTACAAAGTTGCCAAAGACTTCTGGTCCCTTCACCAGTTCCTCTAGGACAAGATCAACACCACCAATCAAGCCTACTCCAAGCATGCCAGTGGCCAATGCATTTCCAACTCCTGACTGGCCCCTCAGCACTTTGGTCTAGCTTGATCAATGAAATCTCAAGACCTGGAGGCCCCTCATAAAGCTCAATCACAAACATCTTGGTCCTTTCAAAGTCCTCTGGAAGGTCTTCACACACACCTACAAGCTTGACCTACCCCTAGGCCTGAAGGGCCTCCACCCTGTGTTCCATGTATGACTCCTCAAAAAACATGCTCCAGACCCCTTTTCCAGGCAATGCCCCAGTTGGCCACTCCCTATCAAAGTCAAGGATGAATATCACTATGAGGTTGACCAAATCCTTGACTCCCACATGGTCCACAGCTGACCCCAGTACTTGGTCCGCTGGAAAGGCTATGGACCTGAGGACAATACTTAGGAACCCTGAAAAAACCTTGATAGAGCCCCCAACAAACTCTGAGACTTCCATCAATGGCACTCTACCAAGCCCCAGAACTCCTGGGACTAGCAAACCCAGATGGCATTAGTGGGCATAACCCCTGCTTCTGGATTACTAGGAATTCAACTCCCATGAATAACTCCCTGCATGTTTTACTTCTCTGTTCCCTGACACAATCTGAAAAACTTAATCACTCCAGGCTGGAGGTCCAATAAGTCAATATTCACATGTTTAGTAGTACAGAATGCTACAGAAGGCACAGGTCCAATACAGAGTACAAGTCCAAGAAAATCCCCTAATTCCCCTCCTCCTCTAATCCTGCCTCCACTATCCTCTCTACCAGGTCCACCTCCATCTGAGCCACCACTACTGCCAGAACATCTGGGTGGCTCAGAAGAGGTTCTCTGATGTTTGTTGCTATCACAACCCACTTTCTGGACCCCCGACATCATTCTCAGCCCACTCACTTCCCCAGAGTCCCCCCCCCTCCCCAATGCCCCATCAAAACCCCCAACCATCATACACCCTCTGTGCCCACTCTGGGTAACTCCAATGCTTCTCCTGCAAACCCTAATGGCCCTCTGGCCCACTCTGATGCCTTCTTTGCAGCTGTCAATGCTTCCTCTGACTGTTCCAAGCCCTAAGAACCCTCCCCTACTATTCCTGACTCTGTTGTACCTCACCAGCTCATCACTCTAGTTCATCTGACCTACTCTGGAGTACTACAATGACCTTGGAACAATCCATGTTCTCAGCTGATCCCATCAGAATATTACTGTGGCCCACCCTCTAATCACAACTGACACCCATTGACTCTGTATAGCTCTGCCAAGCCCTGCTGCCACACCTGCTATCCCTTGGAGCTCTTCAGTAGTCAGTATATAAGTTGTAGAGTAGCTCCTCATACTCTAGTCTTGATATTGCCTTACCTAATATGTTTCTGATTGTTTCTATCTCTTGTTTTGAGTTCCATGTTATGTTTTCCTTTACTCTCAGTCCCTTGGCCTTCCCTCCATCCCCCAGTCTTGTCTTGTCTCTATCTCCATTATTGTTCTTGTTATTGTTTTATATCTCTGCCTGAATTTATTTTTGTTCTTGTCTCAATCTCATCTCAACTCTGTTTTGCTCTATTCAACTTTGTCTCATCTTGTTCAACTCCATTTCCATTACTATGCTCAAGTCCTTTCAACTTCAATGCCTTTACAAACTCTGTGCTCATGATTACAAACTCAATACTTTCCATACCAACTCCAGACCTTGCTATTTGCTCAGCTCTGAAAGCTGTCAACCTCTGTTGATTCCCCATCAAGCTCCAGCTCCACTCCCATCACTTGCATGGCCTCCACTTACTCTGCACCTACAATATTCACCTCTGGACTTGTACCTGATGCTCCATCAGTCTGCTCCTTTTCCTGCAACTTGTCCTAGACCTCTTTAGACCACCCCAGACTTGTTTGGATCACTCCTCATTGCTTATCCTCCCAAGTCCCCCACATTTAGGACCTCTCCAAGTGCCCAGTTATCAGTGCAGGGAATCACATTTGCCTAGAAAGGATTTGCCCAGTGTAGCTGAGCCCCTGTGATCAGCAGAACCTGATATAATATCAAGACTCTCCCTTACCCTGCTCATGATGTCTGCAATTAACTCTGCACACACTTCTGTTGGAACTCTCAATGTCTATGGTTGGCCCATGCCAGAGACTCACTATGATTTGTTTGGCCTTGCCCAATTTGCCAAGGCACATTGAATCACAGATCTGACACCAAATGTTCTCTCTGCTCCAGTCACACTCCACACATAGCTCTCTCCACAGACACCCTCTCTGCTCAAACCTAACCCTGCACCACCCTCACCCAATACCTCCTACACTTCCCCCACCTTCTCCACCAGCTCCACCTCCCACCAAAGATTGACCATGGCATCTTCAAACCCATATTCAACTCACCCTAGCAATAAATCAATCTATTGCTTGACAACTTTACTGATACTGCACCCACACCATCCCCTGACAATAATATAAACTCTGCCAAAGGTAGTCACTTGCTGCACCAAGAACAAGTTGCCACCCCTGCCAAACAACAATGAGACCCTCAAAACCACACTCCCACCTCTAGATCTACTAGCCCCACCCTGCAACTACATTAAAAGATCTGCACATCACTAATACTGACCCAATGACCCTCTGACAGTGCTCCCCCACCAAGAATAAAGCAAGGCCAGTGCTCTGCCCCCAACTCCAGAATTAGCTAGGACCCTTTGGATAAACTAGCCAACAACCCTGCCCAACATTTGACTGAACAAACTCTGCAACAAAGTCTCTAAGCCTAGATACAACCCCTCCCTACTCCTCTCCAGTCCCTTAGGGCCCCAATGCCTCTGACCCAACTCCAGCAACTCCAGAGCAAGACAAAAGAACTCCCAAACCTCAAGGTGGTCAAAAAAGGAAGGAAGATGCACCTCCACTCCAATCTCCTCAAAACACACCCTGAAGGTGCCCCCAACAAATCCAGAAGTTGATGCGAGAACTACAGCACCTCAACCTACAATGCTGGACAACTCTGGACCCCTCCACCACTACTTTGACACTCCCTCCTAATTGATCTGGAGCTCCTA
Source organism: Termitomyces sp. T153 (assembly GCA_018296165.2). NCBI lineage: Eukaryota > Fungi > Basidiomycota > Agaricomycetes > Agaricales > Lyophyllaceae > Termitomyces > Termitomyces sp. T153. Next base: position 157,164 of record JACKQL020000074.1, read on the forward strand.
GCATCAAAATGCTCAATGCTGCCTCCCTCCACATGCACTTCACCAGATGGGACCTCCATCTTTCAACTACCAGATTATGCTGCCTTTAGCAAAAGAATCCCACAGCACAGAAGTCACTCCACCAGAACAAACTATAGGAAAAAGAGAATCATATATAAAGTAGTTTTTCCAGAATATTACAAACTTGCTAACATGTTCTCCAAAGGAAGCAAGAAACCCCACCATTACCTTTAGAACCATGCTACAAGCTTGGCACCCAACCATCTTGAGTCCCAAAGCCTCAACAATAAAGAAGATACTCCCAAATGCTCTTGAAGGCTTCTCCCTGCCAAGCAATTTAAAAACCCCCAATGACTCTGAAAACTCCACACAAAGATCCAAGATGCCTTGACCCACCACCTCCAGCCACTCTGGACCCCTCCACACAATTCCAGACTCTGGTAACACAGCTTCAGAACCCCCATTTCAACTCTGATGTCCATTGTGGGAACCCATAACACCAAACTATTAACAATGTCCCTATAGCATGCTCTCCACAAGGTCAAGTTATTGACTGCCAGCCCCAAACTACTCCACCTTACACAAAAGACATCTTTGAACAAGAACTACACTGCCAGAGCAGCAGGAGAACAGACCCTATACAAAGTAGTCTCTCTGGAGTGTTATAAGTTTGCTGATGTATCCTCCAAGAAATGAGTAGTATCCCCACTGCCACCCACTACAATGACTGACATTGACAAAGTGCCACTGCCATCTCCACCCAACCATGAGTAAGGATGCCCCCCATCCCAACCTCCACCACTGAAAGTCACAACCCCACTGCTGTCCTCCTCAACCTCAATCACCTAGTGAAAGAATAGACTCCGGACACCTAATGTAGTTCCCCTGAGGCACCATGTGACCCAACCACACCCACCAAAGACTGACCCTGAGCAATGACATTACATGCCTCAAACCCCACCACTGGAGTCACAGCCCCACCATCACTCTACTCCACTCCTCTAACAAAATTGATTTCCCAGCAAAAGAACAAACTCCAGAGTAGTTTTCCCTGAGTCAAGTAATGTGCCATGTGACCTGACCACATCCACTGGAGATCAACCCAGATGCCAAGACAAATGGCTCCTCCAACTCCACCCCAACAATCAAGGAACCAACAATGCCCTCCAAATACAGCAGTACCTCTTTTCCCTGATCAGAAACATTGTTGATTGCCCCACAGTGCTAAGACCTACCCCTGCTCCATTTATAGTGACCTTTGGACCACTCTGGAGCATGAATGGAAAATTGCCCTATCTCCACCATGACCCCCTTTGAGTCCCCAGTGCTATTCTCATATGACCAACTCCCTTGCCACACTCCCACCCTCATGGACGACCACCCCTCAACACAAACAATACTTTCACATGATTGAGCAATGGCCTGGCCTATCCAAGCTCTTGGAGAGCAGCTAGAACCCACCCAGCTCATCCAAGCATGACTCTGGGAACCACCACCACTTATTCAACAACTCCACCACTCAGTTTTCTGTTAAATGTCCACATGTCATGCTGATTTGAAAACCCCACTCCAGAACCCCCTCCTTGACCAGTGTTACCTCTGACACAACCCCACCAACAAGCCAACCCCCTAATCCAACCCCCATATTGACTCCAGACCTCTGGTTCATGTGCTGGAAATAACAGACTAACAAGGACACATCCCTGGACCCCTTCCCCTGCTCCATACTACCTCCAAAGTCAACTCTGTCAATGAGCCATCCACCAACCAGCTCTTATGCCAACCCTGGACCATTGGCTCCCACCCCAAAAAAAGACATAAAGCCCCAAGCTCACCCTCAGTTCAACCCTGCCCATGCTTCACCAAACCCAGAAGAGCTCTGCCAGCAAGTCCACACCCCACCAACCCTTGTACCACCTCCATTCTGCTGGCTCCACCCTGGGAAGGGATGAAACTACTGCTAGACCTCCAATACAACACTGAACCTACCAGTACAACCAACAACACAACTCTGCCAGGGAGCCAGCAGCTGACCTGCCCATGAATGTCACCTCTGAAAGGACAACTCACAAAATAACAACCCTGAAATTCTCCCTTGTGCCAAGAGCAACTCTACTAAGAAGAATCACCCACCCAATCCTCCCTTGTGCCAAAAGCAACTCCACTAAGAAGAATCATCCATCCACCAACTTCCACACCATCTCTGGACAACCAACTCCTACTCTGAGAAGGATGAACCCATGCCCTGGACTTGTTACACACTTGTCCCAACAAGCTCTGGCAGCACCCAATGCTCCAAAAATGCCAGAAATGCATAAGACTCCCCTGCCCATCTCTGGACTTACCTTTGGCCAGGAATAAGAAGGGATGTCATGTAGCTGGCCCAGAATCTACAAATCCCAACTAAGCACAACTCTCTTCCAATACTCTAGAGCACAGCAAACTCCAACCAGGCACAAAACATGATACTTCAGAACAAGCATAGCAAATACTTAACCAAACACACCCCCAACAAAATGCAATACTCCAGAGTTCAACAAATGCTCATGCAGGCATGCCTCCACTCAAATGAAAGCCTCCAAACACCCCCCACCCTTGAAGCTATCTGCTTGACCCTGAATTGCAAGAATGGGCAAACCCAACTTTGAGAAATTATCTCTGCCCTTACGCTAATCCACCCAACAGCATAGCAGGCATGTAAAGCAGTTCCCTGCTGAGTCTACTGCAATGGCAACTCCAATCCTGAATCCCTGCCACTAAACTGCCAAGAACTCCCCCACAACTCCATCACTCCCACTGTCATCAAAAGAGACCTCTGCCCCCTCCACCAGCTATGTTGGAGCAAAATCAAAGTTGCCTGAAAACCTCTGCCTGCTCTGCCAGCCATGTTGAAACAAAAGCCAAAAACTCCCACCAAGTGCACTCAGAGTCCAGAGATCCACCCTTAAGCCCAACTACAAGTGGTCAATATAATCCCAGATCTGAGGACACCCATCCCCAACCTTGGTCTGACCCTCTAGAAGAGCCCTGCAGAACTCCCAGCATCCCTGTAAAACTCTGGGAACCCCACCTGCAATGCTCTGCTAAGCCCTAGTAACTCCAGGACTAGTTGACAACAGACAGCATCAGTGGGATTAACTCCTGCCTCTGAATAAACTTGGGATTCAACTCCCATGAGTACCCCTACATGTTTCTGCTCATCTACCCCTCACACAAACTAAAACCTTGCATGCTTGCCAGAACTCCACAAAGAATTGGTATAAACAAGTCTAAAAAGGTACATAATCTTACAAACAGGGAAGACATGAAGCAACAAGAAAATGGGATGACAAACAGCAGAGACAAGAAAAGGCTTGAGCCCTGGACCACCTCACTCCCTCTCCCCCTTCAGAGCTCCCATCCCCACTCCACTGACTCCCAAATCCACCTCCATCTGGGCCCTCACCATGGCCAGCACCTCTGTAAGCCCAGGCAACTCCTCCCCCATGTCTGCTGCCACCTCATACCATGATCTTGGAGCCACTGCATTATGCTACTGGTGCCCCACCAACAACTGCCCCATTCTCATCACTCCCTGGTCTAACTCTGGAGGATAATCTGCAGGCATCTGCACCAATCCATCCTGGATTGACGCAAAGGCAGCAGAGGCCCCATCTATAAGGACCCAGTGCTTCTGGACCCAGCCTGTTCCAAAATTGTTAATAGAGGTCAGAAAGCAAGAGAGGACACTTATACAAGATTCTCACACACCTCAAGGCTGCCTCACTCACTAACCACTTCTCCTGCTACCTCCCAGCCTAGGCCTTTGCCTGACTCAAGCCCCCCTCCTCCAAGCCCCACTGTTTCTCCACCTCCTCCATGGACTGTGCCTTCAGCTGCAACAAATGCTCCTGCAGACCCTGCACCTCTAATGCCCTTATTATAGCTGTCTGCACTGCTGTGTCATAATTTTGCTATAATATGTCCCTCTCCCTCCATGCCTGGTCTCAATCTTCTCCTGCCCTTTAGAGCTCCCCCTCCCACATTGCTAGAATCCTAGACAGACCCTCTATCTGGTGACAAAGAAAGGTCTTGGAAATTGAAGGCATGGGCTCCAGCAAGCTTGATAGCCACCCCATTAATGCTTCCAAGCCAGAAGAATACATGTGAGGCCCAGAGGGGCCCACTATTGCCTCCTAACCCTGTGGCCTCTTGCTGGGCCCTGTCTCTGGTGGCAGGGAGGCCCTCCACTTGCCCTTGTCATGTGGTGCTGCCTCCCCCTCCCTCTGCCCACCCTGTGGGGGTCCCACCTTCTCCACTGGCCACTCCATGCTCCCCTCACCCTCCAAACCTGAGCCCCAGCCTAACACTCAGGCCTTTCAACTCTTGCCCAGCTATCCCCTCACCCACCTCTCCTCCCACTCCTGCTCCATAGTGATACATGTGGCATGCCACTCCAGCAAAATTGAACATTTCTTGTGCCTAGCACAGTACAGAATACAGACCAAGGTGTTATAGCAGGACCTTATGGTTAGCTCATCAAACTCGCACAACTCTCCTCACTAGATACAGAGAGTGCACTGGAACAATTGGTCAGCAAATACTGAAAAAAGAGGTAGAGACTCACTGGAGCCTCATTCTGGCACTATTCTAGGATCAGAGGACCTCATGCCCACTCCAGCACCCCTGCAAATACCTCTGGTGTCACCTGCACCTGTGGAACCCTCTCTACCTCCAGAACAATGTGCACAATCCCTGCCCCAAGACTAGGCCTCATGAAATGCTCTGGGGCAATAGGAACTGAATGACTAGCAGGCCCTGACCCCTTCATATGCAAAGAACCCCCAGAGAAACCCACTGCTGCTGAGGACAACTCTGCCAAGCTCAATCAGTAACTGTGGAGCAAGAAAAAACATTACACTTACAATGATGGGCCATTGCCTCCACCTTCCTGTGGTTCCACTGCTGTTCAAACTCCCACCAACAACACTGATACTCTGCCCAGATGGCCACATGGTTGTTACCAGAAGGGGGTGGGGGTGGCAATAGAAAATGCAACAATGGCATGGCAGAAAACATAGCAAAGGTTTGGGAATTCCAGTGTACATCTGCCCTTTTAATGACTTGGAAAGAGCCTCCTGATGAACAGCAGCCATGCTTCAACTTTGTTTCCCTATACTGCTGCTGCTCACTACAGTTTGATTAATATCACTTGACTTTAATTCTTATGCTCTGCTAATCCCCAACCTGTGCCCTGCATCTCAAGAGTCTTGATGCTGAAGGGAGAGTGATGTTATGATCCACTCCCTGGATCCCCAACATCATTTCCAGCACACTTGCTTTCCTGGAGTCCCCTCCCCCAATGCCCCATCAAAATCCCCAACCATTGTACATCCTCTGTGCCCACTCTAGATAACTCTGATGCTTCTCCTGCAAACCTTGATGGCCCCCTGGCCCACTCCAATGCCTTCTCTGCAGCCATCAATGCTTCTCCTAACTGTTCTGAGCCCTAAGAACCCTCCCCCAGTGTTCCTGACTCTGTTGTACCTCACCAGCTCATTATTCTGATTCACACAACCTACTCTGAAGTACCACAACAACCTTGGGACAACCTACATTCTCAGCTGATCCCATCAGAATATCACTGCAGCCCACCCTCTGATCACAACCAATAGCAAGCATGTGGGGTTTTAGTTTTGTGTGAAGGGATGGACAAGTGGAAACATGTAGGGGTACTGGTGGGAGTTGAATCCCTAGTAAACCCAGAGGTGGGGGTTAGGCCCACTAGTGCTGTCTGTGTTGGCTAGTCCTGGGGTCATTGGGACTCAGCAGAGCATCATAGGAGGGGGTCCCAAGCTTTGGCAGGAGTGTTGGAGGTCTTCCTGCAGAGCTCTGGCATGTCTTGGGGCATTGATGGGCAGCATTGTTTGGGCTTGCTCCTCAGAGGTTTGGGGCAAAGTTGTAGGGGTTGTCCTCAGGCCCATGGTGGTATCAAGCATTGTGCTGGCTTGGTTGGAGGGGTGGACCTCTGAACTTTTAAGTATGCTTGATGGCAGCTTTAGTTTTTTCTGTCAACATGGCTAGCAGAAGGGGCAGAGGTCTTCTGGTGGTTTGACCTTGTGCCAACATAGCTAGTGGAGAGGGTGGAGGTCCCTTTCAATGGTAGTGGGGGTGGTGGAGTGAAGTTTGTCCTTGGGGGCAGAGCTAGTCAGAGGTGGAAGTCCTTGGCAGCATAGTGGCAGGGTTCCAGAGTGGGGTGGTCCTTGTAGTAGACTGGCAGGGAACTGTTTTACATGCCAGCTATGCTGTGGATTGGATTAGCATAGGGGCAGAAGTACTCTCTTAGGGTGTGGGTTGCAATCTCTTGGTTGGCAGTGTCTGGAGGTTCATGTTTTGGTGGGGTTGTGCATGGAGGGGATTTGTTGAGCTCCAAAGTATTGTGTTTTATTAGAGGTGTGCTTGGTTTGGGTCTTGCTGCACTCCAGAGTATTGTGTTCTTGGTCAAAGGTGTGCTGAGTTGAGGTTTTATTGCATTCCAGAGTATTGCATTTAGTGAAGGGCATGCATGGTTGGGGTTTTGCTATGCTCTGGAGTGTTGTTGATGAGGGGGCAGGGTTTGAGGTGACCAGTCTCAATGAATTTCTTATGGTCTGAGATTGGGGCTTGTAGGTTCTGGGCCATCTATGTGACATTCCTCTTCATTCCTAGCCAAAGGTAAGTCTAGAGACAGGCAGAGGAGTCTTACATGTTTCTGGCATTCTCCAGAGCTTGAGGTACTGCTGGGATTGGTCAGGGCAGTTGTGTTATGAGGCCAGGGCATAGGTTTGTCCTTCTCAGAGTAGAAGTCAGGAGTTTGGAGGCAGTGTGGGAGTATATTAGTGGATGCTTCTTTTTGGATAGAGGCAGCATGGGGTTGGTTGGTGAGTAGTACTTCTTGGCAGAGGTGCTTCAGGGCAAGGGAGGAGTTCAGGATTGTTGTCCTGTAGATTGTTCCTCCTGGGGAAAGTGGCTCTGTGCAGGTTGAAGGTTGTATTGGGGGTCTAAGGGCTGCTAGTTCATTGGCAGAGTTGTGCTGAGGATTGTATTAGGGGCCTGGCATTGTGTTGGAGATCTAGCAGCAGTCTTTCATCCCTTCCTAGGGTGGAGCCAGCAAAGCAGAGATGGTGGCAGGATCAGTGGGGTATTGACTTGCTGGCAGAGCTCTCTTAGGTTTGGTGGGCTGGGGTGGGGTTGGCTTGGGGGTGAGCTCAGGGCTTCAGGTGGTGGTTTTAGTCCCTTCCCAGAGTGGAGCCAGTGAAGCAGAGATGGTGGCAGGGTTGGTGGGGTGTTGACTTGCTGGCAGAGCTCTCTTGAGTTTGGTGGAGCAGGGTGGGGTTGGTTTTGGTAAGCTCAGAACTTTGCTTCTTCCTTCAGAGTGGGAGTTAGCAGTCCAAGGTTAGCATGGGAGTTGTTTGGGGGTGGTTCATCAACAGAGTTGACTTAAGAGGTGGTGTGGAGTGGGAAAAGGAGTCCAGGGCATGCTTTGTCAGTCTGTCATTTCCAGTGTGCAAACCAGAGGTCCAGAGTCAATGCAGGGGGTGGGGTTGGGTCTTGACTTGTTGGCTGGGTTGTGTTGGAGGTGACACTGGTCAAAGGGGAGGTTCTGGACTGGGGTTTTCCTCTTAATTCAAATCAGCACAACATGCAGACATTTAATGGAAGTTACCACTGAGTGGCAAAGTTGTTGTGTAAGGGTAGCAGTTCCCAGAGTCATGCTTGGATGAGCAGAGTGGTTCTAGCAGTTCTCTGAGGGCTTGGGTGGATCTGGCCATTGCCAGGTATTTGAGGTCACTTATTTCACATTGAGGAGTGGTCATCCACAAGTTCTGGAGGGTGGCAGGAGGAGTTGGTTGTATGGGAACATCACCAGAGACTCCAAGGAGGTCACAGCAGGGTAGAGCAATCTTTCATTTATGCTCCAGAGTGGTCTGGAGGTTCCTATGAATGGAGCAAAGGTAGGTCTTGGCACTGTGGGGCAATCAACAAGATTTCTGATCAGGAAAAAAGGGTACTGCTTTTTTGGAGGGCATCACTAGTCCCTTGATTGTTGGGGCAGAGTCAGAGGAGCCACTTGTTGTTTTTGGTGTCTGGTTGATCTCCAGCAGATGTGGTTTGGTCACTCAGGGCATTGATGAACTCAGGAGAAACTGCTTTGAGAGTCTGGAGTTTATTCTTTTGCTGGGAAATCAATTTTGTTAGAGGAGTAGAATAGGGCAATGGCAGGGCTGTGACTCTGGGGGCAGAGTCAAGGCATGTAATGCCATTGCTCAGGGTCAACCTTCAGAGGGTGGGGTTGGGTCACATAGTGCCTTGGGAAAACTACATTGGGTGTCCAGAGTTTATTCTTTCACTAAGTGATTGAGGTTGAGGAGGACAGTGGAGGGGTGGCTATTCTCAGGAGTAGAGGTCAGGGCATGTGATGTCCTTCCTCATTGTGAGTGGGGGTGGCATTCCCTCAAATGTCAATTCATTGTGGGTGGAGATGGCATTTTCTTCAATGTTGATCTGTTGTTAGTGGGGAGATGGCAGCATCTTCTTGATGTTGATTTGAAGTGGGGTGCTACTCACTCCTTGGGGGATGTATCAGCAAACTTAGGACACTCTGGAGAGACTACTTTGTAGAGATTTTGTTTCTGGGTGCTCCAGCAGTGTGGTCCTTGTTTGGTGGATGTTTTCTTGTACAAGGGCAGAGTGGTTTGGAATTGATAGTTAAGAGCTGGACCCTGCAGAGTGCATACTATAGAGACATTGTTGACAAGTCATTGTTGGGCATTTCCTCCAAGGATGTCAGAGTCAAGATGGGGGCTCCAGAGCTGTGTTACCAGGGTTCAAAGTGGTGTGGAGGGGTTCAGAGTAGCCTGGAGTGGTAGGTCAAGGCATCCTGGACCTCGGGCAGGGTTGTCAGGGTTTTCAAATTGTTTGGCAGGGGAAACCCCTCAAGGGGCATCTGGGCATATGGGCATATCCTCTTTATTGTTGAGGCTTTCTGGGCTCAAGACAGTTGGGTGTGGAGTCCATAGTACAGTCTTGAAGGTGATGGTGGGGCTTCTTCCTTCCTTGGGAGAACATGTCAGTGAATTCAGAGTACTCTGGAAAACTACTTCATGTGAAATTCTCTTTTTTCTATAGTTTGTTTTGGCAGAGTGACTTCTGTGCTGGGGAGGTTCTTTTGCTGGAGGTGGCATAGTCTGGTGGTGAGAGGGCAGAGGTCCTGTTCAGTGGTGGCATGCAGAGAAGGGCAGCATTGAGCATTCCAATGTTGGAGGTTCTGAATCAAGTGGGAGGGGGTGTTGAAGTAGTGGCAGAGGGGTCTGGAGTCATCCAGCATTGTGAGTCGGAGTGCCATGGTTCTCCATATTGACTTCAAGAGTTGTTGGGGCATCTTTGGGGTGCATTTCAAGGAGGCAAGGCAGATGTGTGTATTCCTTTCTTGAGAGAACATGTCAGCAAGTTCAGAGCACTCTGGGGAACTACTTCATGTGGAACTCTCTTTTCCCTGTAGTTCATTCAGGGTGACTTATGTGCTGAGGGGTTCTCTTGCTAGAGGCAGCATAGTCTGGGAGTTGAAGGGTAGAGATTTTGTCTGGTAGTGGAGTGCAGAGAAGAGCAGCATTAAGCACTTTCAATGTCAGAGGCTCTAGATCAAGTGGGGGGGAGATATTGAAGTAATAGCAGAGGAGTCTGAAGTTATCCCACATTGCAAGTCAGGGAGCCATGGTTCTCCCTGTTGACTTTAGGGGTTGTTGGAGTGCTTATGGGGTACATTTCAAGGAAGTGGGGCAGAGGTGTGTGTTCCTTCCTTTCTTGACCACCTTGAGGCTTGGGAATTCTTTGGCCTTGCTCCAGAGTTGCTGGAGTTGGGTCAGAGGTGTCAGGGTCCCATCAAACATTGGGTGGAGATGACAGCCAGGTTGACCAAGGGGGTCCTAGCTGATTCCAGAGGTGGGCTCTGTGTTTGGGGCATAGCATCTATCTTGGAATCTTGAGTTATTGTGGAGTGGGACTGCTGGTTTGGGCTTGATTCCAATGACAGCAAAGCTAGCTTTGAAGGGTTGACCTTCTTAGAGTTGGGTGTGGGCAAGGTGTGGGAGTCGGATGCTTTACTGGCAAAGTGGTGGGATTTTGTTTCTGCATTGTGAATGGGGGGGCACTGTTGGAGACTTGTTGGACCGGTTATTGGTGACATGTGGATTTTGACAGAGCTACAGGGTGGGGCCAGTGGATCCAAAGGTGGAATTTAGGGGGGCAGGTCTTGAAGAGGTCTTGCTGTTGTTTGGCAGGGATGGCAACTTGTTCTCTGTGTAGCAAGCAACTACCTTTAGTGGGGGTTGTTATTATTATCAGAGACTGGTGTGGATGCAGTGCCAGCGGAGTCATCAAGCAATAGATGGGGTTATTGCTAGGGTGGGTTGAGTACTAGTTTGGAGATGTTGTAGTCAGCCTTTGGTAGGAGGCAGAGCTGGTGGAGAAGGTGGGAAGGCATAGAGGGTGTTGATGAGGGGGGTGCAGTGTTGGGTTTGAGTGGAGAGGGTGTTCATAGAGAGAGCTGTTTGTTTTGTGTGAGGTGTGACCAGAGCAGAGAGAACATTTGGTGTTAGGTCTGCAATTCAATGGGCCTTGGCAGATTGGGCAAGGCCAAATGAATCATAGTGGGCTCCAGGCACAGGCTGACCATAGACATTGAGAGTTCCAACAGAAGTGTGTGCAGAGTTAATTGCAGACATCACAAATGGGGTAAGGGAGTCTTGATATTATGTCAGGTTCTGCTGACCATGGAGGCTCAGCTGCACTGGGCAAATCCTTACTAGGCAGATGTGATTTCTGCACTGATAATGAGGCACTTGGAGAGGTCCTAAACATGGGGGACTTGGGAGGATAAGCAATGGAGAGTGATCTGAACAAGTCTGGGGTAGTCCAGAGAAGTCTAGAATGAGTTGCAGGGAAAGGGGCAGACTTGATAGGGCATCAGGTACAAGTCCAGAAGCAAATATTGTAGGTGCAGAGTAAGCAGAGGTTACATGAGTGATGGGAGTGGGGGCTATGCAAGTGATGGGAGCAGAGGCTATGTAAGGGATGGAAGCAGAGGCTACATGAGTGATGGAAGTAGAGCCAGAGCTTGATGGGGGATTAACAGAGGTTGATAGCTTTCAGGGCCAAGCAAATAGTGAGGTCTGGAGTTGGTTCAAAGAATGTTTGAGGTTTGTAATTGTAAGTGCAGAGTTTGTAAAGGCATTAAGGTTAAAAGGACTTGAGCATAATAAAGAAAACAGATCAAATGAGACAAGATGGAGCTGAATGGAACAAGGCAGAGTTGAGACAAGATTGAGATGAGAACAAAAATAGATTCAGGTGGAGATATGAAATGATAACAAGAATGATGACAGAAATAGAGACAAGACAAGACAAGGAGACTGAGAGAAGAGAAAACATAGCACAGAACACAAAACAAGAGATAGAAGCAATCAGAAACACATTGAGTGAGGCAATATCAAGACTAGAGCACAAGGAGCTACTCTATAACTTATATACTGACTACTGGAGAGCTCCATGGAGTAGTGGGGGTGGTGGCAGAGTTTAGCAGAGCCATGCAGGGTTGATGGGTGTTAGTTGTGATCAGGGGGTAGGCCACAGTGATATTCTGATGGGATCAGCTGAGAATACAGGCCATCCTGAGGTCATCATGGTACTTTAGAGTAGGTCGGGTGAACCAGGGTGATGAGCTAGTAGCATATGACAGAGTCATGAATAGAGGGTTCTCAAGGCTCAAGACAGTCAGGAAAAGTGTTGACAGCTGTAGAGAAGGCATTGGAGTGGGCTAGAGGGCTATTAGGGTTTGCCAGAGAAGTGTCAGAGTTACCTGGAGTGGGCATGGAGAGTGTACAGTGGTTGGGGGTTTGACAGGGCATTGGAGAGGAACTCTGGAGGAGCAGGCTGGGAACAAGATTGGGGATCCAGGGAGCAGGTCATGATACTAATGCCCCATCAGTCTGCTCCTTTTCCCACAACTTGTCCTAGACTCCTCCAGACTACCCCAGACTTGTTTGGATTACTCCCCATTGCTTATCCTCCTAAGTCCTCCATATTTAAGACCTCTCCAAGTGCCCAGTTATCAGTGCAGGAAATTATGTTCACCTAATAAGGATTTACCCAGTGTAGCTGAGCCCTCATGGTCAGCAGAACCTGATAGTTGCCACCTCCCACCAAGCTCTGGAGTCCACCATCACCCTCTACCAATGTTCTGCCAGCAAACACCCCATCTGCATAACCTCCTGCTCCAGTTCTGGCAGAAGGTCCCCAGGCATTCTTGCCAGCCCATTGTGGATGGACCCCAATTGTCACAACCTGCTCTCTAGACCCCGACACTGCCCCCAGCCCCTCCAATGCTCTACCAAACTCCCCAACCCTTGCCAGCCCTCTGCACCCACTTTGGGCAACTCTGACACTTCCTCGGCAAACTCTGACAGCTCCTTGATCAACTCCAATGCCTTCTCTGCAGCAGTTGATACATCTCCTGAATTCCCCTGGACTCCCAAGGCTTCCCCCAACCCTGGAACGATCCACTTTCTAACTGATCCCATCAGAATGTCACCGTGGCCCACTTCAAGATCACACTCAACAACCGTCGACTCTGTGCAGTTCCATCGAGCCCACTGCCATATCCTCTGCCCTCCAGAGCCACCCAGTAGTAGGTATATAAGCCATAGAGTAACCCCTAGTACTTTAGTCTTGATATTGCATTTATCAGTTTCCTATGTCTTGTCTTTCGTCTTGTCACTGTCTCTATTTTTAGTTTTGAATCTATCTCTTTTCTCTGTCTTGTCTTGCCTCGTCTTTGTCTTGTCTCAACTGTGTATATTTCCTTTGTCTTCCTAAGTTCCTTTCATCTCCAACATCAGTATGAACTCTGCATGCATGCTACAACCCAAACATTCTTACAACAACTCTGGACCTTGCTCCCCACTCGGCCCAGGAACCCCCCATCTTGGTGATCTCCCATCAAACTCTGGCTCTGCCCCCATCAGCTGTGAAGCCTCCACTTACCCCGCATTCTATTTGCACACCCACAAACTTGTTCTGGTGCCTGTCTAGGTTCAATGACTAGTATACTTGGTCTTAGACGTTCCCGAACCACTCCGGACTTGTTTGGACCACCCCCTAGCTCCCCCTCGCAAGTCCCTCCGTGCCAATCCCAGACACTTGGTTATAAGCACAGGACATCATGTCCGCCTAGTAAGGATTCACCAGTGTATCTGAGCCCCCATCGTCAGTGGAACCTGACATAATATCAAGACTCCCCCTTACCCCATTCTCAATGTCTGCATATAACCCTGCATACAACCCTGCTGGCTACCTAACCAATATCTATGGTCAACTGGTACCAGAAAATCCCTACACCCCATTCTACCCAAGCCCCCCCACGGATCAGTATGTTCCTTGTCACTGGACTCCTGACCCCAACCAGGCATTCTATGCCCCCTCCATCAGCCAAGAAATACCTCCAGGCTGGTGCCGCCCTCCTGCATTCTCCACCAATAGCAACAATCCTCATATGTACCCTGGAGGATACTCCACAGCACCCCCTAACCCTGCCTACCTTCCCCCTGCCCACTATTACACGTACCCAGTCCCCACTGCAGCCCCAACCCCTCTGGAGCCTATGAATAATTATTCCCCCCTTTGTATGCCATTCCCCACTCAAGCTCCTCCTTCTTCCAGGCAGCAAAGAGTTGAAGCCTACACCCAACAATGCGATGAAGTCCTCCACTTCCTCTGCCTCTCTCTTGTGGAGTTTGCAAGATGCATCCACATCCTTCTCACCAACCTAGGTTACCCCAACACCTCTGCAACTCCAGAAGTCTGAGCAGATTGACTCCTTCACTTCCATGAGTGCTATCTGCAAGGAAACCTCCCAGAGACTATGCAAGGCACCCTGGGCATTGACAATAATTTACGGAACGAGCTCTGCACATTGGTTGAAGAAATCCACACCAGCCCAAACCCCTGCCCCTTTGAAGACCCTCTAGACCCCGCCCACTCCTTCCATATGCAACGTGAGGAGCCTATTGGAACACAAAATGAAGCCCTGCCTTCTGTTCTCCATCAGTAGGAAGAACTCAACACAGCCTTCAGCATCTTGAGGAACCTTAACTCTATGGGAGGATTGTTTGACCAACCAGCTGCCCATACCTTGGCCCTCTCCACTTGCTCCTGGGCCAACTCCATCCCCAGTGCCTTCCAAACCTGGGACCAGCCTGCTGTCTCCAAACTCCACTCCCAATAGCTGCCCCCACACATCAACAATAACAACCATATTCTCTCCTACATCGACAAGCCTAGTAACCCTACCGACAAGCACACCCCACACAACAGATCTCCATGAGACTGACCCCCCCACTTTGACCTCCATGCCCCTTGTGTCAATGCCCCTCCACCCCATCCCAATGCCCCAGTCCCCCCATGACAGCCCATGAGTCCCAGAGTGCCCTGACCACTCTTTCCTACCAACCATCCTCATCTTCCGCCTGCTCCAATGCCTAACCCTCCTGCTGATGCCAATTATTTCGGACCCCCCACTCCCAGAAGACCTCCTCGATGGGCCCTGGGGCCCATTCTAGGCAATATGGGTCAACTCTCCAGTGGAGGGCCACCCAATGGTGGACCCCCTGGGGGATGGGGCCCAGCAATGAACAACTTCCCCCCCCAGCACAGAAATGGGAACAACTACTATTACTACTACAATGCCAGACCCCTGCCCCAAGCTCAAAATCCACAGGACAATACCCACGACGCACTGGCCTGGGAGGGTAAGCTCAACATTAAGAAACCCAAACCCTTCACCAGCTGCAACCCCCAGAAGTGGTGAATCTTTCTAACTCAGTGTCTGACTATGTTCCAAGCTAAGCCAATTACCTTCCAACTTGAGAGCTCATGAGTGGCCTTTGCTGCATCATATTTACAGAGTATTGCTTTTGATCATTACACTGCGCTACTCCAGTTTGACCCCAACAACCCCATGCTCAGTTTCAGGCCTGGCTCCTCATCACTCAATTACCTCCGCCAACTCCAATCGTGCTCAGACTCCCATGGCTGCAAGATGTCAACCCCAACATTGACTGGAAGAACCTCACCATGCAATTCCCCAGCCCCAAAGCAAGTTTAGCGGCTGCCATCCCCCTCTGCCTCCAGTCTATCTCGGACTCCAACATCTCCCACCCCAGTGCCAGTACCTCTGGAGCAACCCAGAGTCCCTCAACCTCCAATGACAACCCCAACAAAGAAGGAGACACCACTCCACCTCAGTCACCCTCAATCACATTACAATGGCTGCCTCCCAACATACCCCAGAATCGATACAAAGGCCTGTGGTACCCTGACCAGCAATGCTCAAAGTCCCTGACCAACTCTGCCACCACTCCAGACTCATCCACTACTACTCTGATGTCCAACTCCATCAACTCTGGAAACCTCAACATTAAAATCATTGGCGCCATCCCCTTTGCACACCTTCTACAAGATGGCACCCCCACTTTCCAGTTACAAATCATGCCAGCCCTACCTGAGGAGCACCTCCACACAGGGACCACTGTGCTGGAGAGCAAGATGGAGAAACAGATTCTATCCAAAATAGTTCCTCCAGAGTATCATGAGTTCACTGACGTGTTCTCTGAAGGGAGTGCCAAAGAACTTCCCCCACACCACTCCTATGACCACAAGATCAACCTCAAAGAAGGTACCTCACCCCCGTTTGGCAAGATCTACAACATGTCCAAGATTGAGCTCTGAGCCTTGAAGGAATACCTCGACAACATGCTCGGCAAGGGCTTCATATGCCTGTTGATCTCTGCTGTTGGCACTCTGGTTCTGTTTACCAAGAAGAAGGACAGGTCACTCCAACTCTGTGTGGATTATTAGGGACTCAATAAAGTCACCAAAAAGAACTGGTATCCCCTCCCCTTGATCAGAGACCTCATTAATTGTCTCTACAGTACTAAGATTTATATGAAGATAGACCTCCACTCTGGCTACAACAACATCCAGATCACTCCAGGACATGAATGGAAGACCGCCTTTTGCACCCGCTATGGCCTCTTTGAGTACCTCGTAATGCCCTTTGGAATGACTAACTCCCCTGCCACTTTCCAGTACTTCATGAATAACATCTTCCATGACATGAATGACATTTTTGTTATTGTATACCTGGACAACATCCTGATCTACTCAAATTTGCCGATGGAGCATCTGGAGCACATCTGCCACATTTTAGAATGACTCCAAGAGTACCACCTTCATGCCAAACCCAAGAAATGCTCCTTCTACATGATGGAGGTCAAATATCTCAGAGTTATTGTCACCCCCAATGGCATGTGCATGGACCCCACCAAGGTTGATGCAGTACTCAATTGGCCCCCACCATGGAATGTTAAGGAGGTACAGTCATTCCTGGGGTTTGCTAACTTTTATTGCTATTTCATTGACAACTACTCTGGGATCACCAAACCCCTCAACTGACTCATGCGGAAGGACACCCCTTGGAATTGGGACAGCAAGTGCCAGAGCATATTCCTCCTCCTGAAGAGGGCCTTCACCTCCGCTCTGGTCCTCTGCCATTTTGACCCCTCCCTGCCAATCATGCTCGAATGCAATGCCTCCAACTATGCTATCACCAGGATACTCTCCTAGTCAGACTTGGAGGGCAAAGATCTCCATTCTGTTGCCTTCTACACTCAATCAATGATCCCAGCAGAACTCAACTATGACATCTATGACAAAGAACTCCTCGCAATCGTTGAAGCCTTCCATCAGTGGCAGGCCTACCTCAAGGGGTCCCCGCACCGCATCCAAATATACTCTGACCACAACAACCTGCAATACTTCATGACCATGAAACAGCTCAGCTGCTGCCAAGCCTGATGGTCCAAAACCCTCTCAGAGTATGACTTTACCATCCACTACCGCTTTGGGTGACTTGGCATGAAGCCCAATGCCCTTACTCAAAGATCTAACATGTACCCAAAGAAGTCATTTGAGGCCAAACAGAATGCATTCAACCATCAAGTGGTAATCCCCCCTGAACATCTACATGCCATACTAATTTTAAATGAAGAAGGAATCCTCCAGCAAATCAGAAATTCACCCCTGGATTCCTTCTTTACCCAGCACAACCCCTGCAACAACCCCAATGAGTCAAGCACCAGGAACCCCTTTTTGCTGTCTCCAGATCACCGCCTCCTGCTCCAGAGTGGACAAATTTATGCTCCAGACCACAAGTCCATCCGCCTCAACATACTCCAGCAGCACCATGACCATAAGCTCTGGGGGCACCCAGGAATTTGTAAGACCCTTCAACTCATCTTCTGGACTTACTTTTGGCCAGGAATGAAGAAGGATGTCACATGATATGTAAGGGCCTGCAAACCTTGCCTCTGGACCAAGGTGCCCTGTCACTACCCCCACAGACTATTGAAACCCCTCCCTATCAGTTGCTGCCCCTGGTCCTCCCTATCAATAGATCATATTGTTGAACTCCCCAACTCTGAAGGTTTCAACGTGATCCTCATTGTTGTTTGCTGCCTCACCAAGCAAGCCCTCTTCATCCTCTGCCACACCACCAACAATGCTCTGGAGTTTGCCAAACTATTCCTTGAACATGTATTCTCCAAGCATGGACTCCCAGATAACATTGTCTCTAACCACAGACCCCTGTTTGTATCCCACTTTTGGCAATTGCTATGCAGGGCGCTCAAGATCAAAACCAGCCTCTCCACCACCTATCACCCAGAGACTGACAGACAAACAGAACGAGTGAACCAGATGCTAGAGCAGTATCTCTGCCTTTATGTTAACTATTTACAGAACAACTGGCATGCAGAACTCCCCCTTGCCAAATTCACCTACAACAACACACCCCACTCTGCCACCGGAGTCTTCCCTTTCTATGCCAACAAAGGCTACAACCCTCGACTCACTCTATCCCTGAAGGACATCCCCTCCCACACTGCCCACAAAGTCGCCGAGGACCTCCGATCCCTTCACCAATTCCTCCAGGACAAGATCAACACTGCCAATCAAGCCTACTCCAAACATGCTGATGCTCGACATGACCCTACCCCTGACTAGCCCCCCAGCACCTTGGTTTGGCTTGATTGACACAACCTCAAGACCCGGAGGCTCTCCATCAAATTAGACCACAAACACCTCCATCTCTTCAAAGTCCTCTGGAAGGTCTCCATGCACACCTATAAACTCGACCTACCTCTGGGCTTGAAAGGCCTCCACCCCATGTTCCACATTTGACTCCTCAAAAAACATGCCCTGGACCCCTTTCCCAGCCAGCACCCCAGCCGACCACCCCCCATCAAGGTTGAGAATGAGTACCGCTACAAGGTCGACCAGATCCTTGACTCCCACTTGGTCTACGGATGACCCCAGTACTTAGTCTGCTGGAAGGGCTATGGACCTAAGGATGACACATGGGAGCCCTGAAAAAACCTTGACAGAGCCCCTGACAAACTCTGGGACTTCCATCAACAACACCCCACCAAGCCCCAGAACTCCCGGGACTAGCAAGTGCAAATGGCATCAGTGGGCGTAATCCCCACCTCTGGATTTATCAGGGATTCAACTCCCATGAGTACCCCCCTTATGTGTTTTCACTTACTTTGCCCCTTACTCATTCTGAAAACTTCTCATGCTCAGCAGAAGTGCAGAGAGTCCAATATCAACAAGGCTACAAATACAAAATATAGAAATAGGGGAGCATGGGGCAACAAGACACTGGAATCCAGAAAGCCCCTACTCCCCCTCCCCCTCCAAATCCACCTCCGCTATCCTCCCCACCAGATCCACCTCCAGCTGCACTACTACCATCACCAGAACTTCGGGATGCCCTAGGAGCAGCTCTGCTATGTCCATCACCACCTTCTACCATGCTCTAGGGTCCACTATCACTCTCTGCAGATGTCCTGCTAGCAGATGCCCCATCTGCATAACCCCTTGCCCCAACTCCGGCGGGAGATCCCTGGGCATCCTTGCCAACCCATTGTGGATAGACTCCAGTGCCACTGACACTCTATCAAGAAGGATGCGATGCTCCCTGGCCCAGTCTGCAGAATCGAATATCAGCTCGTAGTAAATGGGATATGAAGGGAGCACTTATGGAGCACTCCTCACCACCCTGAGGCTGCCTCATTGGCAAGCCACTCTTCCTGCTGCTGTGCCCCTCTCCGCCATCACTTGGATCACCTCCACACTGGACTCCTGCTGAGTCCCCCACATTCCCAACCCCTCCGATCATTGCTCTGCTGCCTCCACCTGCACCTCCAATGGCCTCATGCATGCTCACAGCTCTTGAAGCTGTGACAGTCACTCTGTAGCAGTCCCCATGGCGATATCTTTATCCCTATGTGCCAAGTCCCGTTCCTTCCAAGCCTTGTCCAGTTCCCTCCAAAGCCCATTCCTCTCCTCCCCCACCCTCTGAACTTTCTCCCCACATGTGGCCAACAACCTCTCCAACTCCTCTGCCCGATGCCACAGGAAAGCTTTGGCAACTGACCATGACCCTCCCACAGACTGCTCAACCAAGGCCCCAGAAGTTGGGGAATACACTATGGGACCCAGAGGGCCTGCCATCACTGGCTCCTCCTGTGCCCACTTGCTAGGCCCTGCCTCCAGCAAGGGGGATGCCCTCTGTTTACCCTTGTCATGCATCATGGGGGCCCCCTCCCTCCGCCCACTCCACGGAGGCCCAACCTTCATTGGGGGCTGCCCCGTGCCAACTCCTCCTTTTACCCCAGAATCCCTCCCTGAGACCCTACCCCTCTGACCCTCCTCCAACTGCACTGCAACCCACTCACAATCCCACCCCTGCTCTGCCGCAATGCAAGTAGCATGCCAATTCAGAGTAACAGAGCACTTCTCATGCCGCGAGTGATATGAGAACCACACTGACATGTCCCACCACACTCCCAGCACAGGCTCCTCAAACTTGCACTGTTCACCCTGCTGGGTACAGGATGCACACTAGAAACATGGGTTAGCTCGATAGAGAAGGGACATGCTAATGACGCATTAGGGCCACTGCCTAACACCACTCTAACATTGGGGGACCTCTTGCTTACCCCACAGCCTCTGCAAAGTACTCTGGTGTCATGTCTGCCTGCATGACTCTCGACTCCATAGGGACGGGGTGGACTACTCTGGGGACAATACTAGATCTGGAATGAGAAGTGAGGACCACTTCCCCTGCCAACTGTGCTGGAGCCTCCCCTGACGAAAGCCCTAGAGAGCCTGCCACTGCCGCCAACAACTCTGACAGGACTTATTCAAGCACTCCAGCCATGACAAGCAAGAGATGGTACTTATGACTATGGTACATTATCTGCACCTGTCACGACCCGTTCTCCGAAACCCCGCACATCGTCCATCAACCCCCCGAACCCCCAAAGGGACCCCCAACGCTCCGCCGAACTTCTGCCCATGCCCCGTGCCTACTTCGGCTAACTCCGACGCCTCCCCGGCTAACTCCGACGGCCCCCTGGCCAACTTCAGTGCCTGCCCCGCAGCCACTGACACTTACCCTGGGCCTCCCGAACCCCGAGAACCACCCCCGCTGTTCCCGATCTTCGCCACCCATCATCAACTCAACACCCTGGTTCCTCCAACCTATTTCAGAGTATCACGACAACCTCGGGGCAACCCGCGTTCTCCAATGATCCCATCAATGTATCAGCGCGGCACGATCCTCGATCACAACCGACACCCGCCCCCTCCGTCGAGCTCCGCCAAGCCCCGCCGCCACAGCCAACGTACCCCGAAGTCCTCCGGTAGTCAGTATATAAGTCATCAAGTAGCTCTTCGTACCCTAGTCTTGATATTGCTTAACGTTACCTATGGTCTGATTGTTTCCTTCTTGTGTCTCGTGTCTTGTTTCCTTATCTCAGTCTCCCGGTCTTATCTCAGTCTCCCAGTCTTGTCTCATCTCCATTTCGTTATCGTTCTTGTTATTGTTTCGTATCTCTATTCAAATCTACTCTTGTCCTATATCAACCCCGTCCCATTTCGTCTGACGCTGTCTCGGTGACTCCGTCCGACCATTGTGCCCAAGTCTTCATCGACCTTAACGACCTCACAAACTCCGCGATTACGATTACGGACCCCGACACTCCTTTATCAGGTCCGAACCTCACTCTTCGCTCGGTCCCGGACTCCATCAGTTCCAAATGATCTCCCATCAAACCCCGGCTCCGTTCCCATTGATCACACAGCCACCTACTCCCTTGCTTCCGCGAATCTCCCGTATGGCCTTCTGCCTGAACCCCGCCAAGACCGTCTCGTCTCCTCACAATCCGACTTCTCCGGACCTTCCCGGATCTGTCTGGATCACATTCCCCCAACTACCCGCACGAGCCACCAGGGCCCGGAACGTCTTCGAGTGTTCAGTTACCAGTGCAAGGGGATCACGCCCGCCTAGTAAGGACTCGCCCAGTGCAGCTGAGCCCCCGAGGTCAGCAGAACCTGACAGCACCCACCTACAGTCTCGCCAACCCTCAGAGTCCTCTGAGGAAGAAGTCGAGGTATGTGCCAATAGGGATGGGGACACTACTGGAGAATATGTGGAAGATGACATTAGGAAAGTTTGGGAACCCCAGAGTCCATCTGATCCTTTTCAATGACTAGAAAAGAACCTCCTGAGGAGTGGTGGCCATACTTTGACTTTGTTCCCCACGCCGCTGCTGCTACTGCACTCTGATCAATATTGCTCGACTTCAATTCCCATGCCCCACTGATCCCCAAACTGCACCCCGTGTCTCAAGGGTCTTAATGCTGAAGGGGGGGTGATGTCACAACCCACTCTCTAGACTCCAACACCGCCCCCAGCTCCCTCAATGCTCTGCCAAACTCCCCAACCCTTGCCAGCCCTCTGCACCCACTTCAGGCAACTCTGACACTTCCTCAGCAAACCCCGACAGCTCCTTGATCAACTCCAATGCCTTCTCTGCAGCAGTTGATACATCCCCTGAATTCCCCTGGACTCCCAAGGCTTCCCCTGACCCTGAAACAATCCGCTTTCCAACTAATCCCATCAGAATGTCACTGCGGCCCACTCCAAGATTGCACCTGACAACCATCAACTCTGTGCAGTTCTGTCAAGCCTGCCACCATATCCTCTGCCCTCTGGAGCCGCCCAGTAGTAGGTATATAAGCCATAGAGTAACCCCTAGTACTTTAGTCTTGATATTGCATTTACCGGTTTTCTATGTCTTGTCTTTTGTCTTGTCACTGTCTCTATTTTTAGTTTTGAATCTATCTCTTTTCTCTGTCTTGTCTCGCCTTGTCTCTATCTCATCTTGACTGTGTATATTTCCTTTGTCTTCCTAAGTTCCTTTCATCTCCAACATCAGTACAAACTCCGTATGCATGCTACAACCCAAACATTCTTATGACAACCCTGAACCTCACTCTCTGCTTGGCCCAGGAACCCCCCTGTCTTGGTGATCTCCTGTCAAACTCCAGCTCTGCTCCTATCAGCTGCAAAGCCTCTGCTTATCCTGCATTCTATTTGCACACCTACAAACTTGTTCTGGCACCCGTCCAGGTTCGATGACTAGTATACTTGGTCTTAGACGCTCCCAAACCACTCTGGACTTGCTTGGACCACTCTCTAGCTCCTCCTCACAAGTCCCTCTATGCCAATTCCAGATGCTTGGTTATAAGTGCAGGACATTGTATCCACCTAGTAAGGACTTGCCAGTGTAGCTGAGCCCCTGTCATCAGTGGAACCTGACACCAATGCCACTAACACTCCATCAAGGAGGATGCAGTGCTCTCTAGCTCTCTAGCCCAGTCTGCTGAAGTAGAGTCAGCCCAGTGGAAGGAGGGAATAAAGAAAGAAAAAGAAAGAACTCATGGAGCACCCCCCACTGCTCCAAGGCTGCCTTGTTAGCAAGCCACTCCTCCTGCCTCTGCACTCTCTCTGCCATTGCCCAGGGCACCCCTATGTTAGGCACTCCCCAACCCTCCCACACTTCCAACCCCTCTGACTGCTGCACTGCCATCTCCACTCATGCCTTCTACTGCCCTACCCAAGCCTGCAACTCCTGCAGCTAGAACAATTGCTCCATGGCTGTCCTCACAGCTACATCCTTGTCTCTCCATGCCTTGTCCCTCTCTCTCTGCATCATGTCTTGGTCCTCCCTGATTCTACAGGCTTCCTCCTCACAAGTTGCCAGTGACTGCTCTAACCCCTTGATCCAATGACACAGAAAAGCCTCTGTGACTAACCATAACATCCTTATGAGCTGCTCAATTGAGGCCCCAGAAATTGGGAAATACACCTTGGGCCCTGGAAGTCCTGCCATTGCCTGCTCCCCCCACACCTGCTTGCTCAGTCCCACCTCTGATGAGGGGAATGCTCTCCACTTGCTCTTGTTGTGTGCTGCAAAGGCCCCTTCTCTCCATCCACTCCACAGGAGCCCAACCTTTATCAGTGGGTGCTCTATGCTGCCCCCACTCTCTGCCCCCTCACCCCTCCCCAACACCTTACTCTGCCACCCCTCTTCTATCTGCACCATGACCCATGCCCAATCCCAACCTTGCTCCACAGCAATGTAGGCAGCATGCCAAGTTGATGTAACAGAGCACCTCTTATGCTGCAAATGACATAGAAGACACACTGACATGCCCCATCATAACCCCAGTGCAGACTCCTCAAAATTGCACTGTTCTCCCTATCAAATACAAGATGAACACTATGAGAATAGATTAACTGGGGAAAGGGTAAAATCATGATATTTGCTCACTGGGGCTGCTACTTGGCACTACTTGAGGGTCAGAGGACCCTTCACCTGCCCTATAGCTGCTGCAAACTGCTCTAGTGTCACCTCACCTGCACAATCTTGAAGGTGGAGGGAACAGGCCAGACCACCCTAGGACCCAGGACAGCTTTGAAATGTGAGGTGGGGGCCACTCCTGCCACCAACCATACTGGGACCCCACCCAACAAAAGCTCTGAGGGGCCCACCACAGCCTCAGACAACTCTATTGAGATTTTATCAGCACTTCAGAGCATGAAGATGAGACCACACTTATGACTATAATACATCACCTGTACTAGCCTATAATCTCAATGACCTTTGGAATCCTCAGAGGAAGAGGAGGGGAATGGAGCAGAAGATGAAGATGCTACTGAGAAATATGCAGAGGATGATATTACAAAGAGTTTGGGAACTCTGGGGTATATCTGACTCTTTTAATGATTTGGAAAGAACCCCTTGATGAATGGCAGCCATACTTTGACTTTGTTCCCCACACCACCACTGCTCACTGTAATTTGATCAATATTGCTAAACTTCAATTCCCATGGCCTGCCAATCCCCGAACTGTGCCCTGCATCTTGAGGGTCTCAGTGCTGAAGGAGGAGTAATGTCACAACCTGCTCCCTGGACTCTCAACATTGTTACTAGCCCACTTGCTTCTCCAGAGTCCCTCCCCCAATGCCTTGTCAAAACTCCCAACCATTGAACACCCTCTGCGACCACCCCAGGTAACTCTGACACTTCTCTGGCAAACTCTGACAGCCTCCTGGCTAACTCTGACACCTTCTCCACAGCTATCAATGCTTCCTCAACTCTCCTGAGCTCCTGGAACCTTCCTCCACTGTTCCTGACTCCATCAGGTGTTTCTGGCTCACCACCCTGACTCACCCAACCTACTCTGGAGCATCACAACAACCCCAGAGTGACCTGCATCCCCACCTGATCCCATTAGAATATTGCCGCAGCCTGCCCCTCAATTGCAACTGACACCTGTTGACTCTGCACAGCTCCGTCAAGCCCCACCACCACACTCACTGCTCCTGGAGCTCTCCAGTAGTTAGTATATAATCCATAGAGTAGCACCTTATACTTGTGAGGAGACATCAGCTGTGGATAGTCCAAGCCAAGCCGCTACTCACATCCTAACCAATGGTTAGGAAGGCAAGCAGCAAGCAGGCCAGCTAAACAGCCAGCAAGACAAGCAGTGGGCAATCAAGAGAGAGGCAGAGGCAGAGGGCAGAGCAAAGCAAGGAGCTGCACTGGCCAAGCTTACAGTCATGCTAGTGGATAAACCCAGAAGCGATGCTATTGTCCAGACTGGGAATAGTCTATCCCTGGGTCTGCCTTATATACTACAGGACTACCTAAATGACTAAGTACCTATGACTATGTCAGAGGCCACTAACTACAACCTAATGACAAAGCAGAGGCTAATGACTACAACATATTGACTAATTGGGTCCAATAGTAGAAGAATCAATAATTGACAAACAACAATACACCATGTGCCAAGTATAGTATACCCATCAGGCTGGAGTGCCAAGATGGAAGGAGAGTAAGATAGGGCCAGGCAGTCTGGAGGCCAGCTAGATAGTGTGCTAGTCCTTGCATACTAAACTAGGCTAGGGTTGGGACAGTCTGAGGACTAGTCTTCTTACATCACTCCCCCCTCAAGGTCCATCAACCCAATGGACACTGCTTTGAGTGGGTAGAAAGCATTGCTACAAAGGCAATCCATTAAGTAGAGGCCAATTAAGGCAGCCTGAGTGGAATAGGGTGGGCCAAGGGAGTGGCCAGGCTCTGGGGTGTAGAGTAAAGAGCATGGTGGTTTAGGCCTGGTCATAGTTGTAGGGTGCTGTACACATAATGTAGAGGTGGTGGTGGTAGGGAGTTCAAATGACAGCCAGCCAATGAAGAGGTAACCAACAAACAACAGTGAGCAGCAAGCAGTTAAGCAAGCAGTGGGCAAGAGGCAAGCCATTAGTGAGTGGCAGAGTTGACAGAGGCAGAATGCACATAGAGTCAGAGGCCAGAGGCACCAGTGGTCATCTGGTGCTAGGTTGAAGGCTGACACAGCTAAGAACTGAGGAGGCAGCAAGTGACTGGCATGTGGCAAGTGAGCAGAAGCAAGGCAAGTGGCAGGCCAGGGGCAAGTGGCACAGCCAAAGACTAGCATGTGGGGTATGTAGGGTGGCATGTCATGGTGGTAGGGTGAGGTTATGCCTGGCAAGGGCAGATAGGAAGTAGGGTGGATGCAGTGGGCTAGAGAAGAGCACTGTGTAGGAGTCTGGACAACCTGTGAGGGGATGTTGGCCATGGATAGTCCAAGCCAAGCCACCACTCATGTCCTAACCAATGGTTAGGAAGGCAAGCAGCAAGCAGGCCAGCTAAATAGCCAGCAAGGCAAGCAGCAGGCAATCAAGAGAGAGGCAGAGGCAGAGGGCAGAACAAGGTGAGGGGCTGCACTGGCCAAGCTTATAATTATGCTAGTAGATAAACCTGGAAGCAATGCTATTGTCCAGACTGGGGATAGTCTATCCCTGGGTCTGCCTTATATACTACAGGACTACCTAGATGACTAAGTACCTATGACTATGTCAGAGGCCACTGACTACAACCTAATGACAAAGCGGAGGCCAATGACTACAACATATTGACTAATTGGGTCCAATAGTAGAAGGATCAATAATTAACAACAATACACCATGTGCCAAGTACAATATACCCATTAGGCTGAGGCACCAAGATGGAAGGGGAGTAAGATAGGGCTAGGCAGTCTGGAGGCCAGCTAGATTGTGTGCCAGTCCTCATGTACTAAGCTAGACTAGGGTTGGGATGGTCTGAAGACTGGTCCCCTTACAATACTCTAGTCTTGATATTACATTAACTGGTTACTTGTGTCTCATATCTCTCCTGTCTCTATTTCTATTTTAGTCTCAAATCTATCTCTTCTCTCAGTCTCATCTTGTCTTGCTCCTGACTTGTCTTGATTGTCTCTATTTTCTTTGTTTCTCTAAGTTCTTTTCATCTCCAATGTCAGTACAAACTCTATACATGCGCTACAATCCCCAAACATTCTTATGACAACTCCAGACCTTGTCCATTGCTTGGCCCTGGTACCCATTAAGTCTTGATTGATCCCCCATCAAACTCTGGCTCTGCTCCCATCATCTGTGAAACCTCCACTTGCCCTGCAGTCTATTTGCATGCCTATGGACTTGTTCCTAATGCCTGCCCAAGCCTAATGTTTAACATACTTGGTCTTAGACTTTCCCAGACCACTCTGGACTTGCTTGGACCCCTTCCCTTGGCTTCCCCTTGCAAGTCCCTCTAGTCTGCACCAACCCTGGAGCACTAGGTTATAAGCACAGGACATGATGTCTGCCTAGTAAGGACTCACCCAGTGTAGCTGAGCCCCCATAGTCAGCAGAACCTGACACTCACTACATCCACAAATGAGATGTTTTCCCCCACTCCATTGTGTAGTGTTCCCCCTCCTCTGGCTCCCTGTCCTGTCCATTGTGTTCTTTTCCTGTTGTGCCATCCCTTTTAACAATTTCATTGACACTTCTGCTAAATTCTCCAGGACTTCCCTGCACCCCTCCATCACATTCCCTACTGCCTCAATCATCACCTTCTCTATTTCCCTTGCTACCATGAGCTCCATTCCAAATGCCACTGCTCTCTTCTATCCCTGACCTCTATGGGCATGTGCCCCCTTTGCAACAGCTGCATGAGTATGTTTTTGAGATTGTCCATTTTCATCTTGCACTGATGTTGTCAAGAGGACCATTGACATTCAGCCACTCTATTTCCTTGTTTGTATTGCTGACACCTGGGTTCTGACACCTGATTCTGTACTTGTGCTTCCCTTTTGATGGTTGTACTGTGTGCTGTCACTCCTCCACTAGCTTTTTTATACTCATTAAGGAGGCTTTTTATGTTGTGCCACTGCTGTTTGCTGGTATATTTTTGTTCTCTCAAGCTTTGTTGCATGTTTGAAATGATAAACAAGTAGTATATCCACTACCTAGTTCTAATCTTCTACACCTTCTCTCTAAGTGTTCCTTTGAGCTCTGTGTCAAACTTGTTTTCCCATGGTGAAATGATGGTTGTTTAAGATTAAAGAGTAGTCATAGTTGCCCCTTGTTCTTTGGCTGGCTCATAAGCCAGCCTGTTCCTAACTGCTGCATCTTGGGCACTCTCCACTCCTCTTCTCCTGCCAGTGCCCATTTGATCTCTTTCCCAGAGAGTCCCTATGAACATTGATGCCTCCCAATAGTGATCCCTTGCTCCTCTCCTTTGTAGATGCTATGGCAAGCCTAGTCACTTTAATGCAAGGAGTGTGGGATCAGACAATGTTGGACATTAGATCTCATTCCCAATTTGGACTAATCATAGCAAACACATCACAGCAACATCACAGCATCTAAAGCAGCAGGTTGATGGCAGAATCTGGCATAACCTCATAGTGATGGACAACACCAGAACACTCTGAGGGAAGAGGTGGGTTGGAGAGAGCACTGCAGTACTAGTAGATGGTGTAAATGTATTATTATTGATTTCCTTAAGGATCTGGTCTGGATGAGAGAGAAAGAGTAACAATCAGTAGATGATACAATCAAGATTTGGAGTACAACACACTAGCAAGCCCAATTTTGCACTTCTGGCTTTGCTTATGTTGACTTGAGGCAATATTAGTGGTATTATCACTACCATGCTTGATATATTGAAGACATAAAGTACAAAACATGTTGATATCTGTTTGGGTCAAGTTTCTCAAGATGAGAATATTATTAGATAAGAAACAATTATAGACACTGAGAGATTGGGCCTGAGATGGTACACTATATACAGCATTATCAGGCCATGCTGCTAGGCTAATTGCAGTGAAAAGCACATCTAAGGATGCAGTTGATAAAGGGTTGTTGCAAGTTTGTTGTGTTGCAAGTCTGGGCAGGGCCCAGGTCAACATCAACTCAGAGTAATTTTTATAGATGCCATGAAGTGCCAAATATCAGATGCCAGCTTTGCCATGCAGCCACATATACAACAACAATGTCCTTATTTGGGAGGAAGGGGGGGTGAAAGGGAGGGGTACATCATATAAACCATGTCCATAATTATCAATCCCACACCTCTTGAATCAATGCTCATTTAACTTAAATAAACATAATGTTTCTGTTATGGGTTGCACAGCTTACAGTTCACACTCTATAAGTCAAAACCAGTCATGATTCTGTCTATGAAGTATGAAGTAAGGTGCTGCCTTACATAATTACAATAATTATAGTTACAGGTAGTGTCAGGTAATGCTACCATGTTTTAATAATAATAATAATAATTAGAGTAAGGTCATTGTGCAAGTAAGGAATAGTAATGGGTGCTCTGTTACACTTTTGACTTCCATGCTTCTTGTTCTGAAGCCACTTCTATTTTCATGTACTTCTGACATGACAGCAGTGCATTCAATAGTGAGGCCTCAAGCTTTTAGGGATAGAGTGTATCAATGCAGGCCAAGCTTGGTTGCTAGCTCATTGCTAATCACTGTAGAAGGACATTTGTCATTAAGGAGGGTGGACACAGAGAGGGGGAAAGAGGAAATGACAGGCTCAAAAATCTCAAGCCTTGCCTTCAAGTGTTTGCTTGTGAAGGCCTTATTGGATTGAGGGACATACAAGTCAGTATCTTTGTCTCAAGCCTCATCTTTACTATAGGCATACCCTGCAACCATCCTTGGTTTGGCAGCAAGGCACATCTTGAGTGTCAGAGTCTTATGAAACCAGGG
The DNA here is from genome assembly GCA_018296165.2 of Termitomyces sp. T153. Lineage (NCBI taxonomy): Eukaryota > Fungi > Basidiomycota > Agaricomycetes > Agaricales > Lyophyllaceae > Termitomyces > Termitomyces sp. T153. The sequence continues at coordinate 186,783 of JACKQL020000074.1, forward strand.
GTCCAGCCAGGCATTACTCACTCTCAAAGAGCACTTGCTAGTATTTTCTGGGTGGCCACAATATAGGATGTGGCACTGATTACATCTGCCATGCTTCTTAAGGAGTTTCTTCTCTTCATCCATAAGCTTGGGCAGACAAGGTCCAAGTTGCCAGTATTGGCAGGTGAGGTTGACTGTGTGCATGATGGGGGGTCCAAGAGTCTATCTGCCAGGGGCTTGCACCTCTGCCACTCAGCTGCTCTTGTCATGACCTGTTACCAAAACCCAGGACCTTGTTTCTAGCCACCTCACTTCTCCAGAGTTCACCCCCATCCCCCCCTTCGACTTCCCCAACCTTTGCCCACCCATGTCACCCACTCCAGGTAACTCTGACACTTCCCTGGCAAACCCTGACAGCCCCCTGGCTAACTCCAATGCCTTCCCCACAGCCATCAATGCTTCCCCTGACTCTCCTGAGCCCCTGGGACCCTCTCCCACTGTTCCTGACTCCAGCATGCATCACCAACTCATTTCCCTAGTTTGCCTGACCAACTCCAGAGCATCACAATGACCCTGGGATGGCCCACATCCTCAACTGATCCCATTAGAATATCACCACAGCCCATCCCCTGATTACAACCAACACCCATTGACTCTGTACAGTTCTGTCAAGCCCCACCACCACACCTGCCATCCCCTGGAGCTCTCCAGTAGCCAGTATATAAGTCATAGAGTAGCACTTTTGTACTCTAGTCTTGATATTGCTTAATGTTACCTATGGTCTGATTGTTTCTGTCTTGTGTCTTGTGTTCCATGTTCCTTTTCCCTTTTATCTCAGTCTCCCAGTCTTGTCTTGTCTCTATTTCCATTATCATCTCATTATTGTTTCATATCTCCACTTGAATCTATTTTTGTTCTTGTCTTGACTCCATCTTGTCTTGTTCAACTCCATTTCCATTATTGTGTTCAAGTCCTTTCAACCCTAATGCCTTTATGAACTCCATGCTTATGATTACAAACTCAAACATTCTCCAGACCCCACTATCACTCAACCCCAAAACCCATCAATATCTGTTGATCCCCCATCAAGCTCTGGCTCCACTCCCATCACTTGCATAGCCTCTGCTTACCCCACACCTTTGATACTCACTCCCAGACTTGTACCTGTGGCTTCATCAAGCCTGACCCTTTCCCCACAACTTGTCTTAGACTTCTCTGGACCACCCCAGACTTGTTTGGATCACTCCCCATCACTTACCCTCACAAGTCCCCAATGTATTGACCCTCTCTGAATGCCCAGTTATCAGTGTAGGACATCATGTCTGCCTAGTAAGGATTTGCCCAGTGTAGCTGAGCCCCCATGGTCAGTGGAACCTGACAGCTCTAGCCACATTGTTGGCATCAATGAGGCACTGAGTTCCTGCATTCTCTTCTTGGATGTCCTTATCAAGTTCCATGACTTTGCAAACCCAATCTGCAAGAGTCTCTACAATGAAGTTTGTGTTTTCAAGCTCTGCATGTAGGTCAGCATTCATGTTGGCTTTGAACTGGCCCTGGAGTGCAGCATCAGAGAGTGAGCATGCTGACTAAGTGTTGGAAAGCAGGGCATTTATATTTTCTAGCCTCAATCTCTCAGTCTGCAAAGTGTTTGCTTCCCTGTTTTGAAGAGAAGATGGTGTTATGTTCCCATTTCCAGGGCAATGCATACCTGACAAATACTGCCAGGTAATTGTCCAGAGACATAGTGTCAATTTGTAACTGGCTCACATGGTACCACCTAACAAAACAGGGCTCTAGCATTCCATTGGCTATGAAGCATACAATTTTGGAGGGCTTTGTTTCAGAATGTTTCAGGTACCTGTGATAGGTGTTTGACCATTCCTGGAATGTCTAGGCAGCCCAGGGATAGCATAGGGCAATCCTTCAATTTTGTCACCTTGATCTTGGCAAGCAGGTGATTGTCAATGCTGTCAGCTGTTGCCATGATTGGTGGCATTTTCTATTTATGCAGTGTTGATGGTGATTGGCATGTGGAGTTGATGGCAGTGAGCTAAGTAATAGATGTCTGTGGGATGGGAGGAAGTGTTGCTTGACATCTGAGTCTGAGGAACTTTCTTCAGAGCTGAGATGCTCTGTGAGTAGTGATTGGGGAGGTGTTTGAAAATCTTCCTCTGTGGTCTTGGAGGACACTTGTCTTGGGGTGTCATGTGCATTGAGCAGGTCAGTGCTGGGATTTCTTCAGCTGTTCTTCTTCTTGCCTCCTGCTGGGTGAAGAGTGGGGTGAGGCATTGAAGGTGTTTTTCAGGGGTTTTGGAGCAGTGGGCAGCCTCACTGGGAGACCTGCTTTTGGATAAACAATCTGAGATTGGGTTTACAACCTTCTCTCTCCTCAATCCAGGACTAGCCCCCCCCCCCTTTTCTCTGACCAACCAACTTGAACCAAACAGCCCTAAAGCTCACAATGATGAGGATCTGCAGGCAGGAGGAGAGGACAAAGAAAGAGGAAAAGGGCAGACCATAACAGGCGTTGGTGGTCCATAGATTTGTCAAAACCTTTGATTCTCAACCACTGTTTGTTCTTCAGAATTTCTTCGCGCCCTTTCAAGGCGTAGAAGGTCATCCGGTTGCGCTCGTTACCAGTCTGGTTTGTGAATATCGAGGCTGAGCCCGAGCGAGTCTGTAGCGAGGGTTTCAATTCGTTCGCTCGGTGGCGTACTTTTCTTGACATAAGACTCAGACATCGAATTATAATCATTGTCATGGGTTAAGGTGGCTAGTCACTATTCATTATCCTAGTAGGGATTACAGATAGTAAGTACATCCCAAGATTATTCATTAGCATTCTCTTCTGAAGTGCTTTGGATATTAGCATGGCCATCACTATTTAGAGTTGCCAACTCAAACGTAGCCTCGGGCGCAGGGATCGATTTCTGCGTCGTGTAGAAAGGTAACACAGTTGCGAAGAATTTCGGCAAAGACATTCGTACACTTCCTGTATCAGGGAACATAACCCAGGGAGTGATTCGCGGTGGGAGTACGAAACGCAGGGTCGGCAAAGACGAATCTTGAACTGGCAGTAGCAGGAAAAGAGTCAGTCACAAAGTTGACTCTCGGCTTATTTGAGAAAAACATACGATTCGATACAGTATTGGGTGGCTCCGAGGGCGACTCTTCGTTCTGAGGACTCGAGTCATCGAGGGGTGGCTCACAATCACTAAGCACGTCCTGGGACTTCTCAACAAAGTTCATACCAAGTTGTCTCTCTTTGTTGGATTTCGCATCCGTAGAAGTGGCCTTGGCGAGCTCAATTTAGAGAGGTGCATGTGCGTAGTTCAGCAGAAATTTACCCAAACCAATTCGTACAATTTTCGACATTCCTTGTTGAGTTCCAGAGCCTTTGTGATGGCTGCACCGGAGGTCAAGTAGTACCTTTTGATCAAGTGCTCCCGATAATAGTCTTGCAACTGCGTTTCAACTTGGTCACAAAGTCTGCTGAGAGGATTTGCAACTGTATTCACGCGAGGATCAGGGAAGACGACACACTTGTTACAATGATTAGTAAACATGATCATTTCCCTCCGATTGAGGTAAGCACTATAGTTGCGAATGTCATCGCGTATCTTCTGGATCTTCGATTGAGCGGATTTGAGGTGAATAGGTACTTCCGTCGTTCTATGAAAGATAGCATTATGCCCTACGGTAGCAATATTGACTAGGAAACCGCCGACTGTAGATCCTTGGGCAAATGTCGATATGAGAGAGTCAGGCATGTATAATGTAGGGGAATGAGACTGTTATCTTATGGGAGAGGCCAATAGCTAGTGCCCCGATTTATATCAGAGAATCGTAACGGCATAGAAAATACTTTTAGAGAACAACAGCGTGGAGATGGCGTATGAAAAAGGCTTGTGTTGTTACTTCCACCGTATAAACGATTGACGGGGATATTTACCTGAAGGGACACTGCCAATGAGGTCTTATTGAGGCCAGATGTCGTCACCCTGGGAACCTACCCCCTCAACCGATCAGATCCATTCTAAGCTTCGCTTGATGGCGACTGTCGGTTCGACGTTCAACTTTTCCTCTTCCACAACAATAACAATACCCATGGACCAAGTCGTTACCACAGATGAACCCCCACAAGACATAGATTCTATTTCTTCGCATACTGAGATTGCAATGGAGGAAGGTGGCCTTCTTGAAGTGGAAATATTTTGGCGCGATCATTACCTTTATCTCAAGGAACATGGCTACACTCTTAGGAGGCGTTACGAACCTGATTGGACTCCATCTTGGATAGCTGATAACAAGGAAATCTACGAATGTGAAGATAGTGTCTTTGTCTGCGTGAGTGACTCGTCAACTGCGTATCTTGCAGTGTTAAATTACCTGACCACACTGCACAGCATGCCTGGGTCATTGATGCTACTCGACGAGACGGAACGTACGTCGCATTGAAGAAAGTGGATGCATCCAGAGTTACAGCTCGCAATGAACTTGCTGTTGGTAAACTGTTCACCTCCCCGGAGTTATCCCTTTGTACTGGAAACCGCTGTGTACCGATCCTCGACATTGTCCAACCCAAAGAGGGTTCTGACTATACCTTTATCGTGATGCCTCTTTTATATCCTGTAGATACTGCACCATTCGAGACCATTGGTGAAGTAACAGGATTTTTCCGCCAGATTTTTGAGGTAGGAAGCTGCTGAGTTCCTTGAAGCGTCGTTAAATTACAGGTTTTATTAGGGCTTACAGTTCATGCATAATCACAATGTCGCTCACGGGTAATTCAACATTTCTAAGCTTTTCTTTTATAGGCCTTAATATTTCTTGGGTTCAACAGAGACTGCAAGTGGAACAATATCATGGCCGACCTCGGCTGCTCATACGATCATCCACCTCACCCGATAGACCGTTTCACGAGACGCGATTTTCGTGGACATATATCGGCGCCTATTTCACGGACCACCAAACCCGTCAAATATTATCTCATTGACTTTGATTTGTCAAAGATTTATGGCAAACAAGATGTTCGATTGAGAATGCCGCCATGGGGTGGTGATAAGACTGTTCCAGAACATTTAATCCCCAACGCTCCTCCTTGTGATCCTTTTCCGGTGGATGTCTACTGTATTGGTAACATTGCCAGACAACGATTCCTTGACGTGCGAATGTTCTTTATCAAGGTCATCCTAAGCTAAATAAAATTCTGTAGGGTCATGAACGATCGGGTTTAATACTTGGGAAACCTGTAAAAGGTTTTGAGTTCATGCGTGAACTCATCTCAGATATGGTGAAAGTCAATCCCAAACAGAGACCTACGATGAATGAAGTCGTCGGTCGCTTCGATGAACTCATCGAGGGGCTCAGTGAATGGAGACTACGTTCCCCAGTGGTAGAAGATGGAGAAAGTCTTGGTATCTTTACTTCCATTGCGCACTGGACCAGGCAGTTGTGGTATGTGATATGGCGCATCCCTGCAATACCAAGAGCTTGATAGACTTGACACTCTCATTGAAACCTGCTTTGTTGACATGCGTATGACAATTTTCTTCTCTTGTTTTGCTACTTCGTTTCAATCTGTTTCCATTTACCTCCGCTGCCGCGGAGTCCAAAGTCAACTTCCAACGCGGGTTGTTTTGTTCTACACACAGCAACCAACCCGCGATCTACACTTGAGCAAGAATTCGTTAGGATACTTGATACTGAAAGAAACATATTGCAGCCTTGATTACTAATCATAATCGAGATTCAGCTACTAAACTCGAAGTGAAAGAGCCATCATTGTGGATCCATTCTTCTTCAACGTCAAATGCGAGGTTGATTCTTTATTGCGTCAGTAGCAGGCCTTATTCCCGATGAGTCAAATCTCTGATATCTTGCCATGCCCATTTGTGTCTCTACAAGAGGTTCTTGTCTCCATGACTTTCGGATTTTCCCTTATTCTAGAATTCAGCTTCTTTTGCTGTTGTATAACTTCATAGTTCAGGCACGCAGGCAGTATACCCTTTTATTTTATCAAGTTCACCAGTCTTAATTGAATCATTGTCGTGGTGTACTCTGGAGAAAAGAGACGGCAGTTGTTACTCCTATATAAGCAGACTAGTGTGCCCGGGCCAAAAAATGCCTTTGGCTTCTTTTTCTCATTACGGTAGTGTTGACATCAGAGTTCACGGGATAATGACAGTAAACATACAACGGTTGTCATCTTTGCACAGTTTTTGCCTTGTTTTATTTCTAGGTGGGTATGTCCATGTACCCAAAGCGCTTTCTTCTATGTTTCTGTACACGAGTTACCTCAATCATGAAATTTAATCGAAATGATAGAGGTGGTATAACAATTCTCCGTTGGCGAATAACAGGATCCATCTTAAGTCTTCACTACCCCGACTACCTCACAGGTTCTTTATCCTTCAATTGGAGCCCAAAAGTTCACCCTTGTGGATGAATGTAGGGCCGGGAGATCGAATTATCTTGGCATATATGAGTCGTATCTTAGACAATTCTTTCACGTTGGTGTCCCGAGGGTTTGGATCGTGGTGCGAGAACTTGTTGGTCAGCGAGTGTCATGGAGAAGCTTGAATCAGCGACAAGTAGACCCGATCAAACTTTACATCGAAGGATAGGCGGTCCGCGAGCCGGGGCCGTACTGAAGTGTTTGGTTCCTTCGGACGATACTGTTTTAGGTTTTAGACTCGGAATGGATTATCCAGCTACTGACACAGGCCGGGTTCTTTCAAATTAAATTTGAAATCCGATCGCTCTGATCTCGCCCGTTCATGGCTCATGTCAGGTACAGTTGAATGTATTTTTATTTTGCTCGATATGACGGAAAACCAGCGCAGCTGCATTTGGCAGCGATGATATCAGCGCTATCGTTGTTCTCCTGAATGATGCAAGTGTGTCCGAGTCGGCAATGATGGCGCTGTGGCTGAAGGGATACTTATTTCCGCCGGCAAAAGATTATCCTATGTCAGGAGATGTATCTAGGCTAACTTCCGACATGGACGAACATGAACCCACGGGCCCCGAGTTACACCCGTCCTTGTTCCTCTATTGGTCTATTCCTCTTTCGTCTTTTTGCAAAATCTACCGCCGGTCTCCGTTGTGTTGGACAATGTACACGGTCCTTGAGGCGGTTCGACCGTACTTGTATCCCAGTCCACTGGGGCCTCCAGATCGATTTACTGAGGACATACCATCTTGATGGGCACCGTACTAGCATTTTAGAATAGATGTCGATGGAGCAGGACAGTATTTACTCCAAACGGGCCATTGTTTTCTTTATCACCCTTTTGCAAGCTGATATGTTCAAGTCATCTTAGTGTGTCCCCTCAAAATCAAGACCGTAGTTCTACAAATAACAAATACAATTCTTTTGACCCAATGATCTGGATTAAAAAGTGAGAGGAATCGCAAACTGACACGACAGCCAACTTGAAGTAAGAAGTTTCAAGCTTGGTTTGTCATCAAATACAACATGCTTGAACCATGACATTGAATCGATGGACTTAGGAATTGGCCCTCGATAATCGGTTTGTGGATATGACATCCAGCCCAAGATATAGAGAATGGGTCAGTAGCAACACCCCTTTCGTCTGTTCAGTGGCACACTATGGACATAGATTCTGGTATGGATTGTTGTCGTAAGTCAGATTGGCCAGTTGGCCAGTCACAATTGACTCTAGTACAGATTAAACGTCCTGCTCAGATTATTTATTGGTGCTCTCTCCAGGAGTGCCTGTGATGATAGCATGGCCATCACGATTCAAGGTCGTCATCTCAAAGACAACCTCGGATGCAAAAATTGACTTTTTTGCAGTGTCAAAAGGCAACATGGTTCCAAGGAAATTCGGCAATGACATTCGTACACCACCTGTATCAGGCAATGTAACTTGGAGACGGCTACATGATGGAAAAACTGGGAGTACCATCAGCGAAGATGGATCTTGAGCTGCTGAAGAGAAGGGCCAATTCTGTTGATCATGGCCATTTTCTAGCAGATCTTATAAGTTCTTTCGATTTTGGGTGGCTCTGGATCTGCGTTATATTCTGGCTCTTCCGGGCCTGAGGTTTGCGGGGACCGCTCGTGATCACTAATGGTGTTATGAGACTTCTCGACAAGATTCAAACCCTGTTGCATCTCCGCTTTGAACTTTGCAAGTGTAGAAGTACTCTACGCAAAGTTAGTAATAGAAGTTTGGCTAAGTCGTCATTCAATTTACCCAGACCGACTTGCTCAACTCTAAGCACCTCTTCTTGAGGTTGATGGCCTTCGGAACAGTTTCACTCAAAGTCCAATATCTTCGAACCAAGAAGCTGTTGTCATATTCATCCATCATATTTTCAACTTCAGCTTGAAGCCTGTTATTAACTCTATCAGTCACTGGGCTCACGCGAAGAAAAACATACACAAATTGCTCACTTGCTGTATTGTTTATAGAACGCTTTCATTTCTTTATCCGTGAGAAAGGTAGTGAAGTCGCGGAGGTCATCGCCTGTTTTTTGGATGTACGTTTGAGCGTGTTGGAGGTGAATGGGCAGTTCATGAGCTGTATGAAATGCGACATTTTGTCCAAGAGAAGCAACGTTGAGACAGAAGCCGAAGACTGTAGATACTTGGGCAGGCATTAACCAGTCAGACATTTAGAGAGAGTAGCACAAAAGAATATTCAGAAAAAGGTTATGAGGAGGCGAGTCTTTGTGAAACCCTTTAATATTTATAGAGCTTAACGTCCGAGACTCGGAGAGATACCATATTGGAAAGTTTTCGAGAGCTATAACAAGAACAACAGCTGTCAAATGCAAGCAAAGAACGCAAGAATGTTGTTGCTAGGCTCACACAAGCACCTTGAACTTGAAGCTATGTGCATAGTGATTAAAAGAATGTTTAAACAGGTCCGAACGACCTCTTCGACCTTCTCAATTCGGCAACGGCCGGTCAGGTCTTCCATTTGATCCCAATTTGACCAGCAAACTCGGAACAATAAGCAAAGTTGAATGGACTCGCTGAGTCCGACTCCCCACTCGTAGGAACGTTGTGATGGCAGAAGATATCCTCCTTGAAGCAGAGATATTCTGGCGTGACCACTATCATTATCTCAAGGATCATGGCTACACTCTCAGAAGACGTTACGAACCTGACTGGACTCCATCTTGGATAGTCAATGACAAGAGCAGTGACGAATGTGAGGATAGTGTTTTTGTTACTGTTGGTGTTTTTTCTACAAGCAAGTATTCTGCGTATGCTGATCACTTCCCAAGAATGCATGGGTCATAGATGCTGTTCGACGAGATGGAACATACGTCGCACTGAAGGAAGTCGATAGAACCAAAGACATTGCCTGCAACGAGCTCGCTGTTGGCAAACTATTCACTTCCCCAGAGCTCTTAGCATCTTCCGGAAACCGTTGCGTGCCGATCCTCGACGTTATCCCACCGAAGGAGGGTTCTAACTATACCATCATTGTAATGCCGCTTTTATATCCCGTCAATACAGCACCATTCGAGACTATCGGTGAAGTGATGGAATTTTTTCGCCAGATTTTCGAGGTCAGAGGCTGCAAAGTTTGTTGTGGCATCATTAAACCAATTATCTTTCAGGGCTTACAGTTCATGCATAATCATAATGTTACTCATGGGTACGTAAGCACTTTATTTTGCCTACAGGCTTTGACCCCTCGCTCTTCTTTAATAGAGATTGCAAATGGGACAATATAATGGCTGACCTTGGGCCTCTCTATGCTCATCCGCCTCATCCGATGAATCACTTCATGAGACGTGACTTTCGCGGACCTATATCCACACCTATTTCTCGGACAATCAGACCTGTCAAGTATTACTTCATCGACTTCAATCTGTCGGAAATTTATGGCAGTCAAGATGCTAGATTGAGGACACCACCCTGGGGTGGTGATAGAACTGTTCCGGAACATCTGCTTGCTGATGCCAATCCCTGCGATCCCTTTCCAGTAGATGTCTACTGTGTTGGAAACATCGTCAGACAACAATTCCTTGATGTATGATCATTTTTGTCGAATCTACACTAGACTCAGTGAATCTCTGTATAGGGATATGAACGATCGGGTTTACAATATGGAGAGCCTATCCAAGGAATCGAGTTCATGACTGAACTCGTCTTGGACATGGTGAACGACAATCCCAAGCAGAGACCCACAATGGATGAAGTCGTTGCTCGGTTTGACGAACTCGTCAAAGGCCTCAGCCAATGGACACTCCGTTCTCCCGTGGTACCCGTCGGGGAAAGTCTTGGAGTATTTTCCTTGATTGCCCACTGGACGAAACAGTTGTTGTATGTTGTCTGGCACCTTCCTGCAATACCGACAGCTTGATAACCTTGCTGTCCCTAAATTGAACCTGCTCTGTTCTTTACGTTGTCGCAGAATTTCGGGTCATCTCGAGACCCGACTAGACAACTCGTTCGAATGAGTCAGGTGCTTGAATATAAAAACTATCTCGCAGGAGTCTTGACTACTGTTCATATTCAAGATCCGACTGTGGCTTACGAACATATCAACTTGCAAGAACCATCATCAGGTTTCATTCGTTCTCAGGCTCAAGGTCAAAGCTCAAGCTGGTGTCACTGGATTATGATGAGGATGTAACTTGGACTTGAAAGCTGAAGTTGTGAGAGAGAAAAATAAATGATGCAGTGCTTAGGAGTTTTACAATGAATGGAGCTTTGATATTCCAGTGGTTTCGAAAATGAACAAAGCTTTCCAGTCAATTCATTGCTGCAGGCAGATGGAGAGCCAACTTGAGTCAGAAATGGTTTCGGCTTCTCTTTTCGTCGGGTCGATGCCATAGCTCATATAACCAGGTGGTTACAGTTACATTCGATATATTCGCGTAGCTTGTATATCCTACTTTTCCCTCCTTGATCGTGGCTGTGCCTGAAACGCTTTCTTCTGTCTTTCTGAGGGCCATTCATTCGAGTTCAAAATGTTCAGAAGGAGACGGAGGAGAGAATATCAGTTGTCCAAAGATAGGAGAATGACAGGCACCTGTCTTAAGTCTATACCTGCCTACAATACTTTATCCTGCGCTTATAAGTCATAGCCTTGCTGTATTGCAGATCATGAAGGCGCCGGACAAACATCTCATAGCAGACTAAGCAGTAGGTCAGACATTGTTCACAACAAGGTAATGTCTTCCGAGTACTCATCAGGAAATTCCCGAAAAGATGGAGGTGGCGCGAGGATGATCCGGCTTGTGTCGCGGAGCTTGAAGCTCGATCAGTGAGAAGGAAAAAGACTGATCAAAGAAGTCAACTATATATAGTAGTCACGTTTGATTCCTCCGATAATCATACTTGTTCTAAACTCATTGTTCAGCCAGACTTCTTTCCTAGACTCCTAGACTGGAGTCCCATGATCTGTTTCAAGTACATGTCTGCTTACTGGCTCATGGTAATATGTAGGTCATGTCGTGGATTTGAATACTGATATATAGAATACGATGATTGATCGACAGTTCAACTCGACACGGAGACGCAGCTGCATTTGGTAGCTATATCGGTATCAATGATCCCGTGGTAAAATGTATTTCCACTATCAGAAAACTGTCGTATCTCCGGATATGTATCCACTTACAAACGCCACATGGACCCACAAATCTTGTTACAGTTTCCCTTGTTCTTCTATCGGTCGTGCTTTCTTGTGCAACATCGTATTTCCCATCGATGGAAAGGTTGTCTTAGTGACCGACTTTATTGACATCTGGGCCGATTCACCGTAACTTCACTGTCAACATGCATTTGGAATGTGCGGACAAAGACTTTTCTGATAGCTAGAAACATTGTCCTCCGTTGCATCCCTGACGACATCTATCTTGCGCTTTATTTTTCAAAACGATAAAAGGAACGAGTTCCAGCTGCGGTACCTCACCAACATGAATTTTGCACTCGCGCCCGACAGCTCGAACCAGCCTGAAAAAGTTCTTCACCCTCAGACTTTCCTCTCGAATGAGCTCTCTATTAATGAATCGCTTTGGAGTAAACACTACCAATTCCTGAGCGAGCATGGATACACTCTCAGGAATAGGTATAGACCAGGATGGAAAGCATCCTGGCTCAGTGGTCTCCGGAAGATATCAGAATGCGAGGACGCACTCCTTCTTCTTGTATGTCCTAAACAATATCCTCTACAGACAGCTGACATACTAGCTACAGCCAGGGCACACCATAGATGCAACTCGTTCTGATGGGATGCTTGTTGCATTGAAGAAGATTGACTTAAGGTCAAATTATACGGAAGAGATCGAAATTGGCAAGCTATTTTCGTCTCTGGAACTCAGTCAGGACCCAAGGAACCACTGTGTCCCCATTCTCGACGTGCTATACCCTTCAGGCGAAACTGGTCTTGCGTTCATAGTAATGCCGCTACTGTACACTACACAACTAGCACCTTTCGAGACTCTTGGAGAAGTGATTGAATACATTCGCCAAATCCTCGAGGTATTTCTCTTGCGATTGCCTCTACGCTCGAGATGACTGAATTGTCTTCGCAGGGAGTACACTTCATGCATGAGAATAATGTCGCTCACGGGCATGTCATCCTGAATCTTCTTCTGCAACCTCCGAGCGCTAACTTTTGCTTGCAAATAGTGATTGTACGGACAATAATATCATGGCTGATTCAATGCGTCTTTTTGCCTCCATGCCACACCCTGCAAAGCCGTCAATGACACTTGATTACAGTGGCAAAGTGTCACAGCCTGATACTCGTACCAACAAACCCGTCAAGTATTATCTTGTAGGTTTCCACAAGTCCATCAATTATCATAACCAAGATAGTCAAGAGAAAGAATGGGTCGGCAAACCATCCAAATATCAGTTTGCTGCAGATATCTACTATCTGGGAAATATGCTCAGTATGCACTTCCTTGATGTACGAACTCTCCTTTTTGCAAAACTTCTTGAGCTGAAACGGCAGATATAGGGAGGGCGTAATATGGGATTTAATATTGCTCCTAAACAAGGCTTTGAGTTCATGAGAAAGTTGATTTCTGACATGAAGAATGGTGATCCTGACCGGCGACCTGACATGGGCGAGGTTGTTGCTCGCTTCAACAGCCTTGTTGACGGCCTTAACAATATCCAACTCCGCTCCCCCGTCATTCCAGCAGGCGAAACACTTGGAATCTATAAATCAATGACTCACTGGGCGAAGCAGCTGATTTATATGGCACAGGGAATCCCCCCAATTCCAACAGCAGACTTCTGACGTGATATAGATATACAAGTCCTCTTAGGCGATATGTAGCTTGAACATTATATTTACATGTAATTTACCTGATTATGAGCCTCAAGAGCGGCGACTAAAGTCACTCACAATTCAGCAAGCTCTCTCCGTTTTGTGTGACTCTGAATTGAGGGACTTGAGAATACTCTCGAGATATGTAGGAGCCAGGATTATTGGGAACACGCACGCTCGTACGATATGAATTTTCCGCCGTCGTCCACGTCCGATCAAGTGTTCTCGCTGAATGGCATTTCCACAACGGCAGGAACGAGAACCGAGGGATAAGCTCAAACTTCGAGGTATAAGCTCAAACTTCCCATCAAAAGACTGAGAGTTATGTCGAGTTCGTTAACTATTACATCTAGAAATACAAATAAACTCATGATCGTCTGTCAGTGCTATCTTCCACCTTTGATCATACCAACACCCGTGAGGTCATCCTTACTAGGGTCAATTTCCAAATCCATTGGATCAGAAGAAGGGGACGGCGTTTTCTTGATGGGCTCGTCTCCACATCCACAATCATATTCATCATCCAGATGAGCACAGTCAAAGATTGACTTATTTAACCGTTTGTTTACTTCGTTGTGTAGGGAACATAGCCTGTAATCAAATTAAATCACTGACCCTGATCATAAACCATCAAAAGACTTACCAGAGGGATGCTGAGCGACGAGAAGCTGTCTAAGATGGATGAGACTGCAGCAACGACACAAATAAAGATAGACAAATTACTTGGGGTGGGAACTTCTTCAAAAGCATCTGAAATTCTTCGGCGCATTCACCACAGGGATATAGTCGTGATGTGAGGTGAAAATATGAACTGAGCGCACTTCTCTCGTCAGGTGTTGGGTGCTACACGGGCTCATCAGTCGATAGTCCACGCATCAATAATAGGCAGTATACTTCGGGGAATCGAAGTGTCATGGTATGCCTACAAAGCGCGATATTAGATGCTTGGCGACCGATGTCTTAAAAATCGTACATTAACTTCCATGTTGCGCGACCGAGGGCTGCTCTGATCTTAATTAACGCATGCTTGACCAAGTAAAGAACATGATACACACTTCGCTGTTTCGTTGGCCAACTTCGGCATGATCACCGTGCCATGAACAATATTGGATGACGGGCCCGGCAAGTCATCCGATGGTCGGGGCAAAGACTTCTCCACGCCTCCTTCTCCAAATAGGTTTCCTGTCCACGGATCGACATATGACATAGGATTGGGATGAATGAAAGCCATCACGGTCAATAGAAACTAAAATTCGTCTATTAAGTGAGATATAAAACCCTGCGATGCAAGTACACACGAGTAGGACCGTTGTTGCAAGAAAAGCTTTCGCGAAGCGGGACAGCATGGCGTACGCCTCGCTCCAGGAGGAATGTAACAAGTGTTTGTCGTCGTCGAAGTGATAATCAAGTCAGAGTAGTCCAGGCCTCGAAAATGAACAGAATAAATAACACGCATGACGGATGAAAGGGCCACGTGGACGGAATTTGATCGCGTACGTGTTTAAACTTGACGTATGTAAGTAACGGCCCCCGGTGGTTCATGCGCAAACGTTGGACATCGCCGGATTATCTCCCTACCAACTTACCTGTCGTTGTACACTTATGCACACTGGAGCAATGAATTTCAATATTTCGAATTTCTTCTTCTAACCTACGTACTTAAGATAAGATATCTTTCGAGCCAATCCATACTGTTTGAAGAGAGACACGAGAAGAGAACATAAACAGAACTAAACGCGTGGAGTATTCTAGGAGTGGACAAATCGGTGAGATATAGAGAGGGTGACAAAGGATGGAGGATCGGAGAAGCGATATATCTTCCCGTATGTTGATGCGGAGGATGCTATAGAGAGAGAACGAATGAATGAACGACGAGAAAAAGGAATGACGGCGGAAAGATCTTTCCAGTTTTCGCAGAGGTTTTTTTGTTTGATGAGGGAAAGTCTCCAAAAGAAGGAGTGAGTGTCAATGCTAATGTACATTTATTGAGGTTGCGGAATGCCTCCAGGCGGAATTTTAAGGAATGGTGTTCGTTGCCAATCAGCCGCTATATCAGAAGTGTCATAAGTTTTCAAGCAAAAGGATGGCAAAAAACATACTTCGTTGGTGGACCCAATTTCCCCACCAATTCACGCTAATCGTACCATTCCTGGGAAACTATAATAAAGGACTCAATATTCTTCTATAAGGGAACGAGTTTGAGAAGGAGCGTACCTGCAGACTGAAGAAGATAAACATAAGAGAGATGACGGTGCCTTATATCATGTCAAGGTGAGCAAACGATCGACTCAGTTCACGAATAGCAGACCATACCACTATCTAAAGCAGCGCTCAGCACATAATTAAACTTGCTCCACCACGCGAAATTTCTCTTCCGTATGAGGTACTGGAAAATGAATCCTACTGCGAACCAGGACGAGTAGTTGATACCAGTCGCGGGTGGTATCGCAGAAACTCCATTCAGAATGACGGGGGTACTGATATATTTGAACAAAGAGTCAGGATACCGCCGTTGCCAGAACCAGAAAGGAATAGGCAGGAAGACTCCAATGATCATGGCGTAGAGATGTGGATGATATATCGATCCGGGCCCGAATTGTCGACTAGGCCCAATAAGACCCCTGCATAGGCATGTGAGCGAGAGATAAAATGATCTACCTAGTGTTGACGTACCAGACAGCAGAAGCAGTAAAGAACACTTGGTTGTGAGGGCATGTGAGCTGACTCTTTTGCAGTGGGTCACAGATGTCTTTCACATTAGCAAAAATCCAAGTCTTGACGCCGACTTGAACGAAGGCCGCCAATGTCGTTGCAACCAGTTGAACTACGACGAAGATCAGGGTTGATCCAATGTGACGGCGACAGGATTAATTATACATACCCAAGAACGTCGCACGCGGCGGAACCTTGATGTAGTGGCCCAGCTTCAGGTCCTGGATGAATGAAGTAGCCTCCGCCAAGGTCTGTACCGAATATGCCTTGAACACCTATGAAACAGGAGCATCAGAAGCAATTCATTTATAGCAAGTCAGGACTTATACCATGTTAGCCATAGGATTACCGGGCAACAATGTTCCAGGTATGATTTGAGCAAGAATATTGAGCGTAATCTGCATGTCTAGATCAATAACATTGTCACAAGACTTCAAAAGAAAGAAACGAACACCCTGGCCCGTCATCGCATAGATGAAGCCGGAAGGAAGGATGTATATAATTGGAAGAAGCAACGAGAGTAACAACGCCCATACAGGTACGTTCGTGTTCCACACCTATAGAAACCTTAGCACGCGACTCAAAAATTAACTCTATGGAGTACTTACTTCAACAGCGACAACGGCCAAAGCGAAGAACACCGTGAACGCGCTTAGGTACCACCATTCCGGAACCTCTGGATAATTCCTCATAAGCTTTGCATGGATGTCATCACTCTCGACCTTCATCCTTTTTATACCGTTGAGGAGACTACGGCCATGGTACAGGAGAGTGTGGACGATAACACACGTGCTCAGTGCGAACGCAAGCAAGTAGGTCATCGCATAGGTAGCAGGAAGATACAAGGGAGAATAATTGTTGTATGCCTCGAGATCGAAGCGGTCTTCCTTGGTCAAAACGCGTGTAACATTGTAAACCTGGCCGTTGCGGTCATACGGCTCGTTTGCCGAGATCGGGAAGTATGCAAGAGACCACGACTAATGAATGGAAGGAATTAGATCGATCAATAACTTTATCTGGGAAACCGGTACCGACATTCGTGTAATACAATGCGGGGGTCAATATCCAAAAGAATAGGACGAAGCCAAGGAAGACGTGGACCTGAGCCCACCACGGAACTGCGGGAGAATCAATACCATGGGATACACCGACGGTTCAGGAAAGGACATACCCATCAACGGACTGCCGATCCAGCTGATTTGAGTCCAATCGAAGGTCAACACACTCATACCCAAGCCAGAATAAACACCAAAGAGCTGGTTAACAGGGATATTGTTTGGTGCTGCCCAGCATATGAACGAGAACACAGAAAGTGCCTCGAACAAGAAACCTTGACGATATATGTTAAACTCCGAAGTATTAGCAAGGTGAAAAAAAAACATCTCCTTACCGGGCAAGAAAAAGAAGAAAAAGCTTCCAATTGTTACAATCATGAAAAACCGATAACGCGACATGCCCTTTCCAGACTTGGACCTGAAACCGAAGCCAAAGCCAACGCCGTCGTCCTCGTCCTCAGCATGGAGGGTATTCAACAGGGTGCAAGCGACCAAGTTTTGCGGCCAGACCATGCTCGCCGGCCACACCAAGAAACGACGAGTCAGACCGGCCAAGCCAAAGCCTGTAAGCTGTGTTGCTAGGACCAAGACGAGAGAAAACCAGTAGCCAAAATCCAGACCGTAATACCTCTCCGAGACCACGATAGCATTGAGGGCATATGGACTTCCGACGGCAACATTGGCCATGATAAATACAAGGACATGCTCTTTAATGTTCCATGGACCGGGGTTGAGTGAGAACTCGAAAGAACGTGAGTATGTCAGGGGCCGGATGAGGTTGATGAAGAAGAGAGCAACCCGCGAGGTGTTTGCATTGGGTATCGGCACGATAGACGGAGAGAGGTGAGGTATGGGAATCCGATAAGTGGTTATGGGTAAAGTAAAGGCAAGGAATTTGCCAAAAGGATATGAAATTAGGAGAAGGGCCAACGGAACGACTGTCGGTGCTGGCGAACGGAAGTTGAAGAAAACGTTGAGCGCACTTTAATGTTCATTATAAGTTGAAGCTCTGTGAGACGAGAGAATTGACAAACCTGCTTATCATGCAGAGGATAAGCCCGACAAACCACATCCGCATCGTCAGAGCCGGCATATCGGGATCGTCGATGTTAGAAACCGAGGCGCGGACTTCTGGGAAAGGGCTGTCCTCATCGTCTATGGCGTCGAAATCGAATTCCATTCTGGATAAAGATGGAGGATAAGACACTGCGCAAGACGCCATGAAAAGAAAAAAATGGGCAAGGAAAACGATGGAAAAGAAAGAAAACGACTACATATGAGAGGACATGCAAGCGTATGTGGATCACTTCGACACGCAGAAGTACATATATTCGGCAGACGTAAAACTGTCGTCGCGAGGACAAAAAAGAAGCAAGAAGCTGCCAGGAAAGAGGCAACAAAGGCGTCCACACTGCAAATGCATTACCGATCCACAAAAGAGAAAGTGGGACTGACTTTATCGATCCATCTCTGCTTGTCTCGTCATCATCGTCGACTATACTGCGACCTAGGCTCAGCGAATCCGAGATGGATGATTCATGCCTCTTCGGATGTCGGCGCCTCGAGGTGCCTGCCTCCATGTCCGCGTCCTTCTCACTAGCTGTCACACTGGCGTGATCGCCTCCAGGCAGAGATACCCGCACCTCGCGAGATTCTGAGGTCGTGGGCCGTTGTGTTGATATCGCAGTGCCAGGGCTGTTTATCCGGCGGAGACGGTAGTGGTTGGCGGGGGAGTTGTGATTGTTTGAGTCTGTTGATGGAGGGGTTTCTGGGGGAGGCTGTAAATACTGAAATTGGGGCGTCGATGGCCCAATGCTCGAGTCTGCAGGAAAACGGGAGTAGGGGTTGAATGTTGGAGCAGGATAGACTATGTGCGGTGACGAAGGCGACTTTGAGAACAGTTGGCCTGAAGAAGTGTCTGCTGCATAGACCTCAACATAACTGTGATGCAATTGCTGCTGTTGCTGTTGCTGTTGCTGTTGCTGCTGCTGTTGCTGCTGCTGCTCAGCCGTTGATGGGGGCAGGAATGCAAACACGTCCTCGTCCTCACTCTCCTCTTCTTCTTCCTCGACGTCATAATCACCGTAGGTATACTGTGGGTTATAGTGCTCATAGTAGGCGCCTCTGCCGGTCGCAGTCGTCGGACGGCCGCCGCTTGTGCAGGGGCGAAAAGAGCCAGCGGTCGATGGTGGTCGCCGGGCCATGGTATCGGAGTGGGTGGCTGGAGCTGCTGGAGGACGGGGACGACGACAAAGGCGGTGTGCTCGTCGTCAGTGATGGTGGTGTCGCAAGAGTTGGGACGCAGGGAGAGCTGGGAATTCATCCAAAGTATCATTTACAGCTCAGGCACATCAACAGTGCCTGACCCCGAATGGCATTTCCTTTCTCATCTCACGCTGGTCCCGACGCCCTTCTCTCCTCTCCTTTTACTCTCGTCCAATCTTCTCCCAACCTTCTATTCATGCCTTGTTTCTAATACAATACCGAAGTGTGTCCGACATAGGATTCACCATACACGTTCAGTCGGCACAGCACCACAGGAACATGATGATATTCGTTACACTTATTGCTCGACAATACATACTTACATACATCTCCTCTGTGCCTTTCATGTTCTTTCATGTTCCTGAGGCTGCGGCCTCGACGGTGGGCAGAACCACCGATCGATTAGACAAAGACTTTATGATTCATACGTCAGCTATCGCAATTGACAGCCACATTCAATCCAGCACAGTCGTTCGGCAACACTGCTTGGACATCTCAACTACGTGAGTCCCTCTAATTCGATCATCAATGGGGATTATTCGCGAAATGAAGCGCCCGGAGAGTGAGAGAAAAACGTCACGACCACCCTGTTTCCTCCTGTCTTCTGTCACACACAAATTTTCCACCTTTGTCCCCATGTCATCCCGTCGGCACCATAGCTCGGCATATGTAGCTATTCTTGAGCCAGTGGTTTTTTCACAAGGGTTCAAGATTAGACACATCAAGGTTATCCAATGACCCCAGCATGGACACTGAGCTTTCTTTGTCTGCACAATCAATCGTCAGGAATGTATCACGTTGACATGTCATGCATAATACCCTCCGCCTGTCGCACGCGCGTGATTAATAAGGAAAAAATTTAAAGACACCTAAGCAGATAGATTGATAGGGTCGTCTCCACTGACGGTGATCAAAGTCGTGTCGTCGCCGCCCGCAAGAGCGAATACGCTCGAAAAAGACTAGGGCGCCTACCAGCAAGCACTATGCCTTAATGATTATCATCAGCAACGAAGACTGACTGAGGTAAATATTCTGGTGCCCCTTTCCGGTTCGAAGTACATCCAGTCTCCCAGTGGAGCCGAATATATTCCCTTCACAGAAAAACCATGGCCGTTGTTGTTTCATTCATTCACACGTCATGTTTAAGGCAGCGTGCGTTCTGTATGACTATACACTTATACTATTCAATTACAGGTGTTGTTCAGTTCAACTTGTCGGATTCCGTGATGTCGCGAGTCAAAACGATCCCGACCATTCATACCTGGACAACCTCAATCCTAAAAGGTTAATTTTTACGACGTCTCACGGGATGGCCCATCGCAGAAGACGAAATTCGACTTACAGCGTCCCACAATTCAAAATGTCAGGCTGGGGATGTGTGAGCGTAATGATCTTCGTGACGAAGGAGATAAGGAGATCGCCGTCCTTGAGCATTTCGCCAAAGCATGACCATCGGACCGAAAGCAGGGACCTTCCCAACACGGGATAGTCAATCACAGGTACTTGTCTATACCTGACATAATTTACACACTCCAGCTCAAGTCCTCGAAAGATCAGAACATGCCGTATGTGGTGGCTGCGCATTGCTTGGCAAGTGCACACACGAGATGCTCTTGAGAAGGTCAGTGGGTTCATGCGATCGGGGTGAAATGAACGCAAGGATCAAGGAACTTTCGTCAGAGGGGGACGAGGGTGGGTCATACAGCATCTCCGCGAAGTTTCATAATGGAGATGACTCTGAGGTACATGGTGTGCAGCCCCGGCCGAGTTTGTATGTTATGCTGTAGGCCTCGTGCTGAGCAAGCCAATAATAAATGATCGAGTACATTGCGCTGGCTAGAAGAACGCGACAAGCGCTCATTTTTAAATGAAACCCGTTACGAACGGGAGTGCAAGGGAGGCACATTGTCGCACAGGTACAATCGATTCCGATTTACGGTGATGGCGAGTGTGGAGGGTCACAAGACGTCTTGCGTGTCGTATACAGAGCGTGCATCCAGATCAGCTCGGGGAGTACCCGTTGTAGGACATACAGGGGGTTGACCATGATTGTTTTCGGAAGCGTTTCGTCTGAAGGGCTGCGCCATTCGTACCTGTCCTGACACTAAAATCGTCCAGTGGTGCCACAACCCAATAAAAGCAGTTTGCCTCCTAACTATGAGCTGAAATATTGGTATATGCGAGCTCGTGAGTTGATCAGACTGCGTGGGTCATGGCTGTTGGGAAGGAGGACGGGACGTCACAGCCACTAACGCGTTGTAAGTCAGGTTGCCACGGCGGACGTTCAACACCAACATTGTCATAAACGACCATGGTGAGTACACTCATCTAATAACCACTACATCCTCATTATTCTTGTTGCAGCTCCCTCTATCTCTCCTCAATGCCGCTCAAAACAAACCCATGGTCAGTCCCGCTATCTCGCAACATTCCAACCACTAGTAACCTCAATCTACAGTTAGTCGAGCTGAAAAATGGCGAGACCTTCAATGGACATCTAGTAAACTGCGACAATTTCATGAACATCACGTTACGAGAGGTGTATCAGACGACCGCGGACGGTGAGAGGTTTTGGAAGCTCAGAGAATGTTATATTCGGGGAAGCACAGTGCGTTTCTGGATCCATGGCCTCGATGTTCATCTCTGTAGCCTTCTGCTGATCATTGTACGAATCGACCTCTAGATAAAGTACTTGCGTGTGCCGGATACCCTACTGGATGCTGTGAAGGAAGAGCAGAATCGGGCAAGGGATGCTGGACGGGGTGCACGCGGTGCACATGTTAGTGGGGGTCGTGGGGGTATGCTGGTGATTTCTTTGGTCTTATACTGTCACTTATGGTACTCTTCATCGTTAGGACGAGGTGCCCCTGCAAGAGGTAGATATATATTATCCACTTTTGTCGCCTGGAGAAACCTGACAACTTCTTCTCAGGAGGCCGGGGCGGTCGAGGCGGTCCCCCGCGTGGAGGTAGAGGACGTGGACGTGGCGCGTGACAGTTTTTCGTATTGGATTGTGTTGATGTCATTTTATGAAGGTGTGAGCTTGTATTGCTATTATTCTGATTACGCTTTGGGAAGATGCAGGAGTCTCGATGCAAGACTACATAGTACAGTACTAATGTAATCCAATTATTGGTCGTCTCCCAACTTCACAAGTTCATTCCATTTGGGGAGCACAAGTATTAATAGAGGCATCTTAGTAGGAAGAAGCCTTAAATCTGCCATCTGGCTACGGCGGTGTCGGCCAGAACCTGGAACACGACTTCATCTTCCTGGCCCTCTTCTTTCGGCTCCAGAACCCACTTCCCCTTACAAAAATAGCAATTTAATGAGCCTCTTGATTCCTCAATGGTTCACTCACCCGATATACGGTCGGACCGATGGATATTTCTCGTAATCTCGAGTCTCTAGTCCGAAGCATAAGATCTCGCGCATGCTGAAGAGTAAACTGCCGCGCATCTTCACGGCCCGACGGTATCCACTGCACTTGCAGGCTCAAAGTTCGCAGATTCTTCGCTCCTGCGATCGATTCCAAAATCGATTCCTGCGCTGGGCATGAGATTCGATCAGTGTTACAAAAAGGACACCCACGATATCCAGGCTCGCGGTAGCGCAAGCAAGGGTTTCAAGATTAGGGAACTTGGTGCAAAGACACGCAATGTCCCCTAGCATCAGCTGTGCCTCACCGATGCTGAAATGCTTTAGTGTCGGTCCATGAATCCGAGCCAGTTCCAGAATAAAGATTCGAGGAACCTTTGTATGGTCCGAGTCGATCGTAAAGGCTCGGAGATCAAGGCTTTCAAGCCCTGGTTTGGGAATGATGCTACGAATCCATCCCCAAAGTGCTTGTGGACCAAATCTATCCATAGCACTAGTCCGCACTATCAGCTGGCGAAGGGTTGGAAAGTTGGGTAGTGGGGCATTACCCGCACCTGGTCGACGACTTGCATATGAACCGGGATATTCTGTGTCTAACGAGCGCAGATGGACGAGGTGGCTCAAAATGGTGGGAATCGTGTGTGCGGGCGCACCCTTCAAGCGAAGATCCCTCAGCTCTGGAAGCTGTGAAAGCACTGAGATAAGTATTGTTGGTGGGACACCTGTACAGCGCTGAACCCAATAATAATCAAAACGTACAGTCGCAAAAGGGATATGAATGGGAACTGACACCCAGTTCGAGATGAGTAAGTGTATTCCCAAGCGACTCAGACCATCCTTGCAGAACGCGAGGTGGTCCGTCCATACACCAAACGGAAATCTTGCACAAGCCCCTCAAAGTGATCAATTCAGACCATACTTCACTCCCAAGGTCGTGGTGTGTACGGATTGATAATTCACGGAGAGGATGCCTACGAATAACAGCAAGGAAGGAGAGAAAGGTAAAGTCCGCCGTTGTGCTGTCGTCAATCCATGTCATGGATTTGATGTTCACGCACAACGCGAGGGCTCTCAGAGCATTCTCGGTTATGTTTCCCTGATCGCGTAATAGGCCTCTATGGACAGTGCCTATAAGAATTCGACGTTCAGCCCTACTACAATTTTGAAGTCCATGGAAACCGTATTCATCTTCCAGTGACTTCAAATTGAATACAACTTGCCAGTTTCAGTTACATGCCGAACATATTGAGCGAGTTCCGGTCGTCGCAGGATCGTCGATGAAGGATGAAGGATAGTCTGTAGAAGAAGAATGTTCAAATTGTTGCAATGTTACTAAAATTCAAATCAAGTGGGAAAATCGGAGATGCACGAGACAAGCAATGGTGTTTATGTGTGATAAAGCGAGTCCTTTGAGAAAACCAAACCAACACGTACCTTCGAACCGACCCTGGAATCCAACTTTCGATACAACAGTGGGGTAGCTATCCTATTGAATGTCTTGCTTACAAGACAACAAGTATGCCAATCGATCCTGTCAGTCAGTTGCGTGAGAATTGGCTGTATAATGTCGATGGGCAAGTCCGGTAATGCCAAGGGTGCCCTAAAGATAGAGTACGAACGCGGCACACAACCAGTCATGGGATTTACGAACATCGCAACTTGCAAGGACCCCGAGGTTGGGCACACCTTTAACTTGAAGGCTCAGCGCTTCTTGAATTCCTGACCAAGACTACAGAAAACCTTTGCCGAGAGCTTTCTCATCTGCCCGAGAACCCCGACATGAAATATCTTCGGAAGATTAACACCTGTTTTGATCTTATCTTATCTAGTCAGTTGACCTTCTCTTCATAAACACAAATCTCTTATGTTCTACATCATAGGTCTAGGGCTTTCCGATGAGAAGGATGTTACAATCCGGGGTCTAGAGGTATGGCTCTGAAGCATGTCCTTGATGGATTAGTTTGACAACATGCAGGCTATCAAAAAATGTTCCCGAGTCTATCTCGAGGCCTATACTAGTATACTCATGGTTCAAAAGGATCGACTGGTCCGTTGATATTCATTTGACTCCATATGATCGTCTCAAACTCTTCTCCGGAAGGAAGCTTTCTATGGCAAAGAACTCATATTGGCTGATCGGGACACTGTCGAGACCCAGAGCGATGAAATTTTGCACAACGCGGACAAGGAAGACGTCTGCTTGCTTGTCGTTGGGGATCCATTTGGGTAAGTTGTCATAGATTATACATTCAAAGAAAAGGCAAAACAATCTTGTGATCAGCGCTACGACCCATACGGACATTGTTTTGCGCGCTCGAGCACTAAAGATCCCCACTCGAGTTATTCACAACGCGTCTATCATGAACGCGATCGGCGCATCTGGTCTCCAGCTTTACAACTTTGGTCAAACTGTTTCTCTTGTTTTCTTTACCGAAACATGGAAGCCGGACAGTTTCTACGATCGCATCAAGGAAAACGCTGATCTCGGCCTACATACTCTCGTCTTGTTGGACATCAAGGTTAAGGAACAGAGTGACGAGAATCTTGCCCGGTATGCCCGCCATCAAAAACGTCTTCTTCTGACCTGATCCACTGTCGCAAGGGGAAGAAAGATCTACGAGCCCCCTCGTTACATGTCGATTCCGCTTGCCGTCAGTCAACTCATCGAGATAGAATCACTTCGAAAGACAGGTACTCTTGACCCCGAAAAGACTTTGGCTATTGGTCTTTCGCGGGTGGGTGGAGGTGATGAAAACCAGCGCATTGTTTCGGGGAGCCTTAAGGAGCTTTTGGATCATCCCCAAGAAGCATATGGAGAACCATTGCATAGTCTGGTCATCGTGGGAAGACGACTTCACCATCTCGAAGTCGAGTACGCCGAAGATTTTGCGATCAATAAGGATAATTGGAGAGCGATTGCGAAAGATGTATACGGATGTACCTTGGAATAGTGTCACCATGAAATTCAGGGTGATATATCAATCACAGAGAACGAAGCCTCAAAACATTCAAATACTTCCTGACAAATTCTACGACAAGGTGTCAAAGGTATATATACTGAGAATCAAGGTGTAGCACGGCCCGGCCAACTACAAACTGTGTCAGCAGCAGATACAATCCAGCAGATATTGATAACCTTACCGAGGATACAAAGAACAATCCCTGACAGTAAATCTGTCAGCGAGCCAAGCCAAGAAGCGCTGCAAATGGATATTTGTCAAAAAGCTGCCCAATGAAGATCGAAGGATTTCACCTCTACTCCCAGACCATAGCCTCCATGTTCACAAGTGCCATACTTACGCTGATCTGTAAACCAATAGTATGGTTCAGGATCAATCCCTTCACGTTTGTAGGCAGCGGAGAGTTCAGCTAGATCAGCAATCCTCATTGATCCTCCTAGACGCCGTGAACAATTTACGAGATCAGCATAGTGATCAAAGTTGTGCTGATAATGCTACGCACCAACGATTTCGCCGACGTTAGGCATCAGAAGATCACAACTCTCAGTGTATCCCGTTCCAGGAATTTTCTTCATGTAGAACGACTTAAGCTCAGCGGGGAAGCCATGCAAGAAGACAGGTTTGCCAATGATATCAGTCATCTGCCTCTCCGCTGCCTCTGCAATGTCATCTCCGACTTTGTGGGGTCCCATCTTGACTTGCCCCTGCTCGTCTTTGATGACGTTACCGTCCGCGTCTTCCTCAGGTCGCTGGATCTTGTGCTCGTTGAGCCATTCTATTGCTTCGACATATGATATCTTCATGAAGGGACGTGCAGGAGCCTTGAATTTGGGGTTGAGTTGTTTGATAAGAGCAGCTGATTCAGGATCAGCAAGGAGGATGTCAACAGTGGTGCAGATCTTTGAGAATAAGGTCGGACTGGGACTGATCGAGAAAAGCATTGATACATACGATATTTTCGATATGGTCCATAAGCTCATCAAATGTAAGGAAAGCAAGTTCAGCTTCGAGGTGAGTGAATTCGCTCAAGTGACGTCTTGTGTGACTGAAAGGCGGTCAGTTTCACCAGATGGGGTGGCCAAGAGACCGAACAGACCTATTCTCTGCTCTGAAACTTTCTTGTACACAGAAAACATCACCAAGACTGGGAAGAACTGTTTCCAGGTAAAGCTGGGAACTCTGTGTGAGGAATGCAGGCTGTCCATAGTAATCCAACTTGAAAAGTGTGGCACCACCTTCGACCTGGGTTTGCACCAAGCACGGAGGGGTCACTTCAGTCAGATTGTAGCGTGCGTATGATTCGCGGAAAGCGCTAAGGAGATTCGCGCGGAGACGAAGGACACTAGAAGCAGTCTCGCCTCGCAGTACTAGGTGCCGAAGGTCGGCTTGAATAGATGGATCTGATTTCTAGAGGCAGGTCAGGAAATGTGAACACTGAATCATGCGGTCAGAATACTAACCTCGTTCAATCTGTTAGTAAATGCGTCTTCCGCACCAGGAGCAGCACCAAGAACTTTCCAATAATCGACAATAAGCTCATGACCACCAGGAGCCTGTTTTCCTTCGGGAACAGCCTGAAGGGTGCCGACGACCTCGACAGTGGATTCTAAGGTAAGGGTCAATGCTTCATATGTGGCAGCCTTGAAATAGATTAACGATCCATCCGACACAAGCAGGGAGATCACTTACAACATTGCCAGACAGTACAGTTTGAAGGTAACCTGTACCATCTCGAACGACCAGGAAGATGATACCTTTCTGATCACGTAAACGATGAACCCATCCTGACACGCGAACTCGCTTCGTTCGCAAGTCAGCCAAGCGATTGATTTTAGACTGGAATATTCGTCAGTAGCATTTGTGATAAACTACAAGGAATGAATACCTTTACTGCCTGAGGGAGAGAAGGGTCTTCAGTCAGCACGATCTTCTTGCTTTCCTCCAACAGCTTCTCCCTTTTTTCTCTAGCCTCCCCTTGTTCTTTGGCCTCGCGTGCGGCGAGCTCTTCCTGTTTCTTCTTCTTCTTTTCTATACCTTCCGCAGTTTTCTTTGCTTTCTTCAGCGAAGATTGAGTTGGCTCCTCATACGTCCCGTTGGGATCTTTGCGCGTCAAAAAAGTATCCGTTCCACTAGAACTAAACACAGCGAATCCAAGGGTTTGGTAGGGCTGATCTGCGGTTCCGTTGCCAGTGGTGTCGGAGCCAGCTGTTTCGTCGACATGTATCGGAGCCATCGACGTTCAGATAAAGGGCAGCAAACTAGACGTTCAGAGGTGTAGTCGATCTGACTCGAACGATCAACTTTTCTCTATCTAATCGCGAGGTTTGGACATATTTGCAGGTATCGATTTCTCTTGATTCCACTGACGCAGCGGTGGCTGTAAAGGAAAGGAAACATCCTCTTTATAATCTAGGGCTTTTCGTGACTGGTTGGATTGGTATACTTTTCATTTTCTTCGATTCAGACGGAATGACGTGTTTCCTGCTCTATAAACTTGGAACATAATTGTTACATAGTTCGCATTGCTTCCGACTGAACGAGTACTATGTCTCGCATTCACTCGCATCTCCGGTATTCGGGTAAGCCGCTTCAATCATATGAAATCGCTATTCATATTTCAGATCCAACTTGAAATAATGACGGGTGTTATACGGCAGCAATCCCAGTGCATGTCACGACTATTCTTTGGGCCTTGACAGTTAGATCATCACCCTATTCGAAGACGCGGTGACACGAACGACGTATAAATAGGCTGAGTTGATTAGTCACTGGTTGGGAACATGAGTGCGTTGAGGTAGTCAGGCGTATGGAAGATGTGGTCTCCGACAGGGAAATGAGCAGAATGCCAGAGTAGAGGGCTATAGATCTGCCTTATGGTGCCTTCTGTAATGAGTTCAGGGAAGGTTGCACTTTGTCGTTTCCTTCTAGTTTTTCCCTTTAACAGGTGAGAGCCAGTCTTATAAATGTGGTTCATAGATTTCTCTGCTCCAGAAGTTCTCGTAACCCTACAATAGGAAGTCACTTCTCGTGACCAACCCTTTGCACCCGGTCATCACATTTCGCAATTCATTGAATGAGGCCTCTACTTAAACTGGGTCGTTCCCATTCTTAAGGATGTGCTCCGTCCATCACAATGCTCATCAGACTCTGTGTCCTGACGATCATTTTTGCGTCGAGTGTTTTTGCTCAACTGACTGGTCTGCAGGTGTCAACGCCTCAAGGTCCTGTGATTGGCACTTTGGTAAATTCCAGTGTGCGACAATTCCTCGGCATTCCGTATGCCACTGCTAAGCGCTGGGAAGCACCGACATTACCTCCACTTCGTTCAGCACCTTTGAATGCCACCGAATTCGGTGACTCCTGCCTTCAGGCCTTGAATCCCTCTTCGGTCGAATTCTTGCTGCTAGCTGGCCTTGATAATTCCACCATCTTTGTGCCAGAATCAGAGAATTGTCTTACAGTCAACATCTGGACTCCAAGCATCGACAGGAAGCAAAATGCAGCTGTGTTGTTATGGGTCTATGGCGGAGGTTTCCAATTTGGCACAGTAAGATCTCGTCACCTTCATTTAGTATCTCCTCTCAGTCGTGTCTTGTGTAGAGTAATATTCCTACCTACAACGGACAGAATATCGTGCGAGACAATGATGACATCCTCGTTGTCACCTTCAATTACCGCCTCAACATTTTCGGCTTCCCGAGTGCTCCTCAACTTATGAGCAATACAACTCAGCCTCAGAACTTCGGGCTCCTTGACCTGGATGCAGTTGTTCAGTGGGTTCACGATAATATCGCGGAATTCGGAGGCGATCCAGATCGTGTCGTCTTATTTGGTCAGAGTGCTGGCGGTGCTGCGATTGACGCGTATACATTTGCTCATCCTCAAGATACGAGAGTCAGAGGTAATGTTTCACATCTTTCCCTCAATGCAATGGTCTTAACCGTACGTTGAAAGGTGTCATTGAAGAATCGGGAAGGTGTGTTGTTACTTTGCTCGCTATCAGTCAATTGCAGTGCTCACGAATGTTTCTCAGCCTCGGAGGCATAGTGAACACTACGACTACGGCCGTGCCAACAACACCTAGTCCCTGGAATATTATTGCGAGTATGGTAGGGTGCGGAAATGGTGATCATCTCGCATCAATGTAGATAACTATTGACTTCTCATAAGTGACTGATGCCGCTCAGCTGGCATGCATGGAGCAAGTCCCCTTCAGGGAGCTAGAGGATGCGGTTATCAGTACCGATACTAACTTTGGTCCTATACCAGACGGTACGTACTGCGAAGCGTAGTTAGTAGCGGTGCATGTTCTAATGAGTCACATTGATATCTCTTAGGTATCACAATATTTGCGGACACCCCCGCTCGTGCTGTGGCTGGTAACTTCTTACATGTGCCCCTTCTCGGTGGCACGGTCGAGAATGAGGCGGACATATTCGTTGTCGGAGCGGAGTTGTTGGCCGCTGGAGTTGTCGTTCCCGACCTCACTGAAATTTTGTCAGACTTAGAGACTCAGGTGTGATATTCACCTCTTCCTAGAAGGATATCTGGGTAATTTTGATTCCATCATTAGATAGGGTTTACCTGCCTGGCAGGAACGACGGCGCTAAGTCGCCTGAATGCAAACGTGCCTACATGGAGGTATCAATACCAAGGTAGTCGACCATACTTGATCTATTATCGTGATACTGAGGTTCATAACCTCAGCTGTCTTTCCGGATATTTCGACCCGCCCGGATATCCGTGCCTATCATGCATCGGAACTTCCAGTAGTTTTCGGGACAATGCCTGATCCTAGTGCCACCGAAAAAGCCCTCTCTCGATTCGTCCAGAGTGCTTGGGTTGCTTTTGCACGGAATTCTGCTCAAGGGCTGGTTGACATCGGCTGGCCACAATACTCGCCAAACACGACCACCCTTGCGCAGATCGGGAATTTTTTCAATCAGACTGGTATCACGTTCACTCAAGGGCAATTACTGGACTTCCCGTGTAACTCGATTCCGACATTGCTTAATGTCTCAGCTCAACTTACTGCCCTTCTTGGGCCTGCGGGTGCTGGTCTTTGATGTTGTGACTGACTTTGGGATCACATCCAATTGGTGTGTAACAAATATCACATATCCCTCTTCAAGTCTGAAAAGTAAATACTGTTGAAATAGCGAAATCTATAAGAAAACCCACTACCGTCATGTACTTACCTATTGACACCACAGTTACACGCTTCGTTTCACTTATTAAGTAAGAACTAAGGTTGTGGTCCTTCTCAATACTTACAACGTCGAACCTGTCATCACCTGCTTTTCAACAGGAGAGTTCTCCTAATCAGAATCTGATTTTCTTGATGTAATCGTTCCGATGATCGTTTTCTTTCTTGAGTTTACTATCTCAGAAGAAATTCTTCAGTATCCCTGCGAAATATGCGTACTTGTGTATGGTCTACCAGAATCCCCCGCTAGTTTTGAAAAGATGCCTACTTCTAACAAAAACCAAGATAAATCTTGCCGTGTATAGCCCATTGTATGGTGCACTTGTCATTTCAACTTTGATTGCCCTTCTACCCATGTAAGTAATTTCATGACAACTGCCTGTTTTTTTCATAAATTTGTATATCGTCAATGAATTCTGTGATGTCGGGCATCAAACATTCACCAGTAGTGTAAGTCGACACTTTCCACATTTATTATGTGTAGGCCCTGGGCCAGCAGATCCATTTAGACAACAAAATACTCAGATTGAAAAACTTGAAAGTGATGCACTAGAAGGAAGTACACACGCGTGCACGCGTTGACGCGTCGTGGGAACAGAAGATGCAAAATCTCAATGGAGTGACATGTTCGAGACTAATGACATAGTAAGATATCTACTGATAGTATTCCATTCGAATGCTGTTGCAGCAACCTCGTAGCCTCCAGTTTGCCTTGTTTTCTTTTTTCCCAAGTTCTTATACTGGCAATTTCCGAAAGTCACGTTTGCTTCACACTGAGTGAATACCTGGCTTTCACTTCCACTAATTCGAAGACGGTGACACGAACGACGTATAAATAGACTGAGGTGATTAGTCACTGGTTGGGAACATGAGTGCGCTGGCGTATGGAGGATGTGGTCTCCGACAAGAAAGTGAGCTAAATTGCCAGAGTAGAGGCTATAGATCTGCCTTTCGCAATGAGTTCAGGGAAGATTGCACTTTGTTGTTGCCTTCTAGTTTTTCTCTTTAACAGGTGAGAGCCAGTCTTATGAATGTGGCACATAGATTTTTGTTCCAGAAGTTCTCATAACCCCTACAATAGCCACTTCTCGTGACCAACCCTTTGCACCCGGTCATCACATTTCGCAACTGACCTCTACTTAAACTGGGTCGTACCCGTTCTTAGGATGTGATCCGTCCATCACAATGCTTATCAGACTCTGTGTCCTGACGATCATTTTTGCGTCGAGTGTTTTTGCTCAACTGACTGGTCTGCAGGTGTCAACGCCTCAAGGTCCTGTGATTGGCACTTTGGTAAATTCCAGTGTGCGACAATTCCTCGGCATTCCCTATGCCACTGCTAAGCGCTGGGAAGCACCGACATTACCTCCACTTCGTTCAGCACCTTTGAATGCCACCGAATTCGGTGACTCCTGCCTTCAGGCCTTGAATCCCTCTTCGGTCGAATTCTTGCTGCTAGCTGGCCTTGATAATTCCACCATCTTTGTTCCAGAATCAGAAGATTGTCTTACAGTCAACATCTGGACTCCAAGCATCGACAGGAAGCAAAATGCAGCCGTGTTGTTATGGGTCTATGGCGGAGGTTTCCAATTTGGCACGGTGCGATTTCATTTCCTTTATCTAGTACTTTGTTCTGATTGCATTTAGAGCAATATTCCTATTTACAACGGACAAAACATCGTGCGAGATAACGACGACATCCTCGTTGTCTCCTTCAATTACCGTCTCAACATTTTTGGCTTCCCAAATGCTCCTCAACTTATTAGTAACACAAGTCAGCCCCAGAACTTTGGGCTCCTTGACCTGGACGCGGTTGTACAATGGGTTCACGATAATATCGCGGAATTCGGAGGTGATCCAGATCGTGTCGTCTTATTTGGTCAGAGTGCTGGCGGTGCTGCGATTGACGCGTATACATTTGCTCATCCTCAAGATACGAGAGTCAAAGGTAATAGTTTCCTTTTTTCCTTCGACGGAACAGTATTAATCATAGGTTGTGTAAAAGGTGTCATTGAAGAATCGGGAAAGTGCGTCGTTACTTCACTCCACTAATTGCTGCAGTCCTGACCAATGTTCCTCAGCCTCAGCATAGTAAATAACACGGCTGTACCAACCACGTCTGGCCCCTGGAACGTTGTTGCAAGCTTGGTAGGATGCGGAAATGGTAGTTTCTTGCCTCGATAACAAAATCTGTGTTTTATTGACATCTCATAAGTGACTGATGCTGCTCAGCTGGCATGCATGAAACAAGTACCCTTCGAACAGCTGGAGGATGCAGTTATCAGTACCAATACCAACTTCAGTCCTGTTCCAGATGGTATGTGTGCGAAGCGCGGTCAGTAACTTGCATCTTCATACTGAAATCTCTTAGGTATCACAATATTCGAGGACACCCCCGCTCGTGCTGTAGACGGTAACTTTTTACATGTACCCCTTCTTAGTGGCACGACTCAGAATGAGGGGGACATCTTCGTTGTCGGAGCGGAGTTATTGGCTGCTGGGGTCGTCGTTCCCGACCTCACTGAAATTCTGGCAGACTTAGAGACTCAGGTGTGGCCTTCACTGCTCCCTAGGAGGATGTCCAGAAAGTCTAATTACACGATCAGATAATTTTTACTTGCCCCGCATCAACAACAGCGCTAAACCGCCTGAATGCAAACGTACCTACTTGGAGGTATCAATATCAAGGTAGTCGACCATTTTACCTAAATTTATTATGCTCAAGTTCACTATAGCTGTCTTTCCGGATATTTCACCCCGCCCCGATATCCGCGCCTACCATGCGTCGGAACTTCCGGTAGTTTTCGGGACTATGCCTGATCCTAGTGCCACCGAAGAAGCCCTCTCTCGATTCGTCCAGAGTGCTTGGGTTGCTTTTGCACGGAATTCTGCTCAAGGGCTGGTTGACATCGGCTGGCCACAATACTCGCCAAACACGACCACCCTTGCGCAGATCGGGAATGTCTTCAATCAGACTGGTATTACGTTCACTCAAGGACAATTACTGGACTTCCCGTGTAACTCAATTCCGACATTGCTTAGTATCTCAGCTCAACTTACTGCCCTTCTTGGGCCTGCGGGTGCTGGTCTTTGATGTTGTGACCGACTTTGGGATCACATCCAATTGGTATGTGACAAATCTCACATATCCTTCTTCAAGTCTGAAAATCAAATTCTGCAAAATAGCCGAATCTACAACCAACTTACTGCCGTCATGTACTTACCTATGGACACCACAATTACAGTTACGCGCTTTGTTCCACTTATTAAATAAGAACCAAGGTTGTGGTCCTTCTAAATGAATACTTAAGACGTCGAACCTGTCATCACCTGCTTTTCAACTCGGGAATCCTCCTAATCAGAATCCAATTTTCTTGATGTAATCGTTCCAATGATCGTTTTCTTTCTTGAGCTTTCAGCAGGTCTCCGATAACTATCTCAAAAGAAACTCTACAGTATCTTTCCAGATAGATCCGAAATATGCGTACTCGTGTATGGCCTACCAGGATCCCCTGCCAATTTCGAAAAGATGCCCACGTCTAGCAACATTAAACAGCAGCTTACCTCAGAGGGCATGCACGTACGTACGGATTATATCGGAGACTCAAATTTATAACTCTGGCAAGGACTCGTTGACAATACCTGCCTGCGACGACGCAATTCAGCCGACCTCTCCAAACTTCTCTATTCAGTAATGGATTTTGCCTTGTTTTATACCTTCTTCTCAGACCTGTCGCAACCCGTCAAGTTTATCGGAACGATTCTCAACCTTGTTGCTTTGATGACCGCACCGAGTGGTGTTTTCACTCTGCCTGAGGAAAGCTTGCTTGTGCCAACAAATCAAGGCCCAGTGTCGGGCACTTTTGTAGACCCTAGTGTGAGACAGTTCCTTGGTATTCCGTATGCCTCCGCCGACCGCTGGGAGGCACCGACATTACCTCCGTTGCGTTCTGCCTCTTTCAACGCTAGTGATTTCGGTAACTCTTGTCTCCAGTACCTGGATCCCGTCACGGTCACATATCTACAGCTTACTGGACTCGAGAACTCTACCATCTTTGTTCCAGAATCGGAGGATTGTTTGACAGTCAACATCTGGACTCCAAGTATCTCCAGAAAACAGAACACGGCTGTACTGTTATGGATTCACGGTGGAGGCTTTCTGTCCGGTACGGTAAGGGCCTGTATCTGACAATTGGTATTCCCTCTCATGAGTATCATGTGCAGAGTCGGGTCCCATTCTATAACGGGAAGAACATTGTACGAGACAACGAAGACATCATTGTTGTCTCTTTCAATTATCGCCTTAATATATTCGGTTTCCCGACGGCTCCTCAATTATTCGCCGATACAAGCAAAGCACAGAATCTGGGTCTCCTTGACGTGGATGCTGCGGTACAATGGGTGTACGATAATATTGCTGGGTTCGGAGGTGATCCAGAACGCATTGTCCTCTTTGGCCAGAGTGCTGGAGGTGTTGCAGTCGACGCGTACACATTGGCTCATCCACAAGATACGAAAGTCAAAGGTCAGGCTTGATTATCATATAAAATATTAACATTGTTGACAGATCTCAGGCGTCATTGAACAATCGGGAAGGTAATCTATCTGTGCTTGCCGTTGGCTGTCAATGCTGTATTTATACATTTCTCCTAGCCTCATGGACGATTTAAATACCACAGTTTCCGAGCCTACATTTGATTCCTGGAATGCAGTAGCGAACGTAGTTGGATGTGGCGATAGTGAGATCTTCGATTACCCTTTAGCCATCAGTATCTCAGTGATACCGCACAAGTATCTGACGCATCCCAACTGACATGCATGAAACAAGTACCTTCAAGACAATTAGAAGACGCAGTCATCGCAACCAATGCCAGATTTAGTCTTATACCAGACGGTACCGTGTCGTCCACTACCAAACACATAGACCGACTATGGCTCATATTGATGTCAACCAGGAATAACGATATTGGCAGATACCGCTGCTCGTTTAGCCGCTGGTGAATTCCTGCATGTTCCTCTCCTTGCTGGTACCACAAGGAATGAAGCGGACATTTTTGTTGTCGGAGCAGAGCTATCAGGTGCCGAGATTGTCATTCCCAACCTGACAGAAATCCTAGCAGACCTACAAACTCAGGTGACGTACTGGCATTCAGCGAACAGTAGTGACCATAACTAACCTTTTTTCCAGATGCTTACTTGCAGTGCCGGTGCAACGGCGTCAAGTCGTTTGAAAGCAAATGTACCTACTTGGAGGTACGAATACCAAGGTAAGGTTGATATGCTTGGGTTGACAATTGTCCAGCTGCAAACTTTTACACTAGGTGTCTTCCCGGATATTTCTACCCGCCCCGATATTCGAGCATACCACACATCGGAAATCCCCATTCTCTTTGGGACGATGCCTTCTCCTAGTGAGACAGAAAAGACATTGTCCAGATTAGTACAAGGTGCATGGGTGGCTTTTGCTCGTGATCCTACTCAAGGGCTACTCGGACTCGGCTGGCCGGCGTATCTGCCTGACACGA
Organism: Termitomyces sp. T153; assembly: GCA_018296165.2. NCBI lineage: Eukaryota > Fungi > Basidiomycota > Agaricomycetes > Agaricales > Lyophyllaceae > Termitomyces > Termitomyces sp. T153. Next base: position 223,137 of record JACKQL020000074.1, read on the forward strand.
ACACCCTCGCGCAAATCGGAAATCCTCTCAACCAGACTGTTCTTACTTTTACTCAGGGGCGGCTTTTAGACTTCACATGCAACTCGACTTTGACGTTGTTGTCAGCTGCACAACAACTTTCCGCATTATTGCCAGCGGGACCATTGTAACCTGTACTTACTAACTATGCTGTTAACTCTGGATATGCATGCACTCTTAGCAACGAACAGGAATGCATATGTTTTGCAAATGATATGAGTGTGGTTTCAGAATTTCACGTCAAGGATGACCTGAATGATCAAAAGACAGCAATTAATGATACATTGCATGTTCAAGGCATTATTACAAAGTTCTACTCTAGAGCTTGAAGAAATCACGATTGCCGCTGCGATAGGAAGTGGAACGGCGTCGGTCATCCCAGTCGTAGGTATCATCATGGTGGTCGTAGTCGTGGTGATCATCGTAATGATCATAGTCGTGATGGTCATCATGATGGTCATAGTCGTGGTGTTCATCATGGTGATCATAGTTGTGGCGTTCATCGTGGTGTGTATAATCATGGTGGTCATCGTGATGGTCATAGTCATAATGTTCATCATGGTGTTCATATTTATGGCGATCATCATCGTGATAGTCATCGTGATGATGATCATAGACGTCGTAGTAGTCAGAACGGCCACCATCGCCACCGTCGCCGCCATTGCCACCGCGACCCCCATCACCACCGTTACCTCCTCCACCGTACCCGCTGTTTCCACCTTTGCCCCCATCACCACCATCACCACCATCACCGCCGTTGCCACCCTCGCCACGGCGCCAGAGATGGACGTCACGGCCACCGCCGCCATCACTATCATGATCATGCCCACGACGATTGTCATGATGATCACCTTCATGTCTGCCTCCTTCGCGGTGGTTCCAGCCACCATTGCCACCATTACCACCATTACCACCATCACCGCCATCACCACCATTGCCACCGCCACCGTGAGACCAGGTTAATTTTCTCTGAGAAGATGATAAGCATGGATTTCTCTTAGGACGTATTGACCATACCGAGACGAGAGCGGTGCCAGCACCGCTGCCAGTGGGAGCCGCCATAATTGGGAAAGTAATAGCGACAGAGCTCAGAACAGCAGCAAGAACGAAGACGTTGAATTTCATTATGTAGTGACAAATGGTGGTGAATTATGTGACGAAGATGGTGAGGTCCCCACAAGATAAATGCAGTCTCTTATAGACAGATGGGAGCGAGGCTGACCGGGATTTCTTGAGACATTGCGGAGGCTGCCCCATCATAGGGCTATAGGAATGCTTCATCCTAGGAATCCTGACAGTTGCTTTCGGATATCAATGTCATGTTATTGGTCGATGGACTAGAGAAAAGGTAAAGAGGTGCAAACGATAGAGAGGCCAGGACATCGACATGCAAGTAGATAATTCTGCCTCGAAACCTTGCAATAAGGCTGAAAAGGATGTCAAACGAATCATTCAGATTGGTTTGGTACAAGTAGTTAGTGCTCCAACGGACAGAATACATGCTTACCGAGAAGCAAGTCTAGCAATGCCTCTGTTCTTACGTCGACAATGGTGAGGAATTTGGGAGGAAAGGGCGTAGTTCAACTGGAGCTATGTACAGCGCCGACGATATAGATATGCTTTGACGATCATTTCCTCAATTCTGAAGAGTAACGCGTGAATTCCCTCCGTAGTATGAATGACTGAAAGTTGATCGCCTCACCTCCCTTTAACAGTGAACGTTACTCCTTGGTTCAAAATCCCTTTCAGAAGCTGCACCCAGAGACCTCGATAGAGTCCCGAGATTCCCACTATCGCATCTGATGTTCTCATTTCCTGGTGCTTGTGCGAATAGGTATCTAGGCCGTTGTATGCATCGTTTATGACCTCTTGAAGGGATGTAGCAGAGGACGCCTGGAGACGCGTCTTTGCAAGAATTAAAGGGTACAACACGCATACGGCTAGAGGATTTGTGGAATTGAGTCCCGAGAGGACAAGCGAGAGGGAGTAGAACTGACTGATAGAATTAGAAATTGCAGCACCAAAGAACGCTTGCAAAGGTGTCGGGTTAGCTTGTCCAAACGGGTTACTTTTGGTGGCGAACCGGGATCTCCTCTCGAACAAAGCAAGGAGGCGCCTGAACAGTTGAAAGAAAGCTAGGGTTATAGATGGATTCAAGGATAGAGTTACAGTGGTTTGAAAGCCTACGAATGAACTCAGAATCAAAGTAGATGGTGGAAACCTACAAACTGACCTCGCCAGAATCCAATCAAGCCGTGTTCTTTGTATATACTCCGCGCTGCGCCTACTACGCTGTTCCTTGGAGGCCTAGCCTCGTTTTCTTCGTAACTGTCCTTATCGGCCGTTTCTTCTGCCCGTAGTCTAAGAGAAATCATGCTGAGCGGGGTAGACACAGCGCGTGATAGCACTCCAGCGATGAAGCCAAGAACGAGTTCTTCAGCCATGGACGGCTTGTGGATGGGTGAGATTCCCGCCCTCGATGATGATCGAAACGGGACCAGACGTTTTGTGGCAAGAGACCGAAGGAAGGAGTAGACATAAAAGTATAGAAAGCTGATTATGGTTTTGTGAGATTTGAGAGGCACATTTTGTTATCCGATTGCGTACCTAGAAAGGACCATGGCCCCAGTGTCTGTTAGAATTCCACCGTACAACGCTGAGAAACCATCTCGTCGAGTGATATTCCGCAGGAGATATGAAGCACGATGAATCTCTTTGCGCCAAGTCCTGCTCTTGTCAGGAGGATCGAGCTGAACGCGGGTCGTGACGAGGTCAAGGGGGTATGTGAGAATGTTGGCGGATGCACTACCAATCGCACCGGAGAATGCTTGTACAAGAGGAGGAAGTGAGCTGGTCATATTGGTGCAAACCTTGCTCAACTAGCCGGCAATTTAACGAGCCCCATCGGTGACGTCACTCAAACAGTACTCCTTTTGACACTCGAGATGTGCGCATGTGAAGAGGAGATCTGTGGAGATCTTGTTTACTGATGCATGATGCCATGGTACATCTAAGATCTGCATGAAGCGTATTATTGATTGTCAAAAGGTTGACCATTTTTTCGAGAGAGGCGGACATGGATGAACGTGCATTGCGTTTGCCGTGCCTTTCGAGGCACGGATACAAGTGCAAAGGTTTGCGACACTGAACCAGTATATAAGATTGAGCTAGAGTTGTATCCAGACAATTGTACACGATACCGTTCGGTAAAAAAAACTTCGATGGAAGAAAAGATCCCGTTTGCAGTCAATGTAATGACGTGGTATTCTTCCAAAACACGTGATGTGGGGTTTGGCATCGGCGAGATAGGTATCTTCAAATGTAGGGACTGTCATTGATATGAACAGATCCAGTTTTTCTCACCCATGTTTTGTAGCTTCTGTATAACTCACCTTTTCGTGTTTTCAATGACGAGTGCGACACGTATTGCCCCACGATAGCTTGAATATAGGGCCAACAAGCTATGATACTGTAGCCCAGGTCAGTCTACAGAACTCATCCATATCTTGTCTGGGCGGATCCCGAGCCAACTTCTCTGCTCGAATGTCCTTGTCCCCGGAAGCACTTCCTGTACGGGCCGGAGTTACATAACACTTCAGCGCTCAGTAGTAACAGTTGCTAACGCTTCAGCTTGGTTTGAATTCGGTTTGTCTTCATGTCCACCTGTCGTTACTGGTCAGCTTGTATGCTATGCAAATGTAAATAATTCCCCTGTCTGACTGAGACTGATTGAACTTCCTTACCTGCATCTCAAGAGGTCTGACAACTTCACCGTCATTCAACCTAGCAGTTTTCTGACTGTGAAAACGTGACTTGAGAAACGATATGTAAATCACGACAACTTGACAAAAAGACATCGTTGATACGGAGTGATGACCGAGGAACAAGATGAAAGCGCATGCCTGCGGACACGGGTCGGTGCAAGTTGGCATCAACCCCGTGGGGCACCTATTTTTGTTGTTGATTGACAAATAATTGACATCGTTATCACATGTCCAGTCGTTCAACGTTAAACTCGGAACCTACACGCCTCTCATTCTTTTTCTCCTTTGCGCAACATGTCGTCTATCATCGCGCACGGAATTCGTACACTCGGTGTCGTCGGGGCTGGCCAAATGGGGACTGGCATCGCATTGGTCGCAGTTCTTCGTGCCAAAGTACCGGTTCTGCTTCACGACAGGTCTCCCGAACAAGTGAAGAAGGGGCTATCGTTGGTAGACAAACTGCTTGCGAAAGATGTGGGGAAAGGACGCCTTACTAGTGATCAGGCTAAGGAGGCCATGGACCGCATTAATGTTGTAGGTGACATGAAGAGTTTGAGAGACGTTGACATGGTCGTCGAGGCAAGCGTTTGATGTACTCTTAGGCTGCACTGTCTTGTTAATTGTCTCCTGTGTATCTAGGCTGTATCAGAGAATCTATCCCTCAAGCAGTCGATATTTGCATCTTTTGCAAAAGAACTAAGGCCGGATGCTATTCTTGCCACCAATACCAGTTCGATCAGTATTACCAAAATTGCAGCGTCTGCTATCCCTGTCGGTGTTAGTGCCACAAGTGATCCCGGAAAGCAGAGCGCAGGACGCGTTGTTGGTATTCGAATTGTCTTGTCAGTTACTGTAAAGACCTCTAACATGTGGATTTTTGCAAGGTCTCCATTTCTTCAATCCTGTTCCTGTTATGGTAACCTCTCTAGTTATCTTGAGTGACCATAGCTGATCTGTGTTTCTCCATTCAGAAACTAGTTGAATTGATTTCAGCTCTCCAAACTACCACTGATACTCTCGATCGAGCTCGTGCTTTTGCCGTTGCTTGCGGAAAAGGTTCGTCGCCTTCATGATATGTTTTCATTTTCGATTGAAAGGTTCTTCGCGTCATCTAGAAGTGACAGTGTCCAAAGATGTGCCAGGATTTGTTTCTAACGCACTCTTGATGCCTTTCATTAACGAGGTATATTCTAAATCAAATTAACAGTCATAGGAGACTAAGCACAGCTCAGGCCATTATGTGTCTAGAGAAGGTTCATCTTGTTCGAAAACATATTTCCGGAAAAAATTGCTCACATTTCTTATCAGGGTATAGCTACGCGTGAAAATATCGACACTACTTTGAAGTTGGGCATGAATCACCCCATGGGTCCATTACAGCTAGGTAGGGAGGAGTCTCTCACCCAGTCAGGAGTCACTCGCTTACGTGGTGTTTTTCCTCTAGCCGATTTGTACGTTAATTTGACCTGTGATGGCACGCTTTCCCCTCAAGGATGACTTTGCTTCATTTTGGGTAGTATTGGTCTAGACACTTGTTTGGCGATTCAGCAAACACTTTACGAGGGAACGCGAGATTCCAAATATCGTCCTAGTGTTCTTTTAGAGCGTATGGTGGATGCTCAGTGGCTGGGTAAAAAGAACGGGAAGGGATTCTATGAATACGACATTAACGCATAGATAGAGGTCGGGCCGGATCTAATACATCCTCGTAAAATTCTCACGATCATGGCGTCTAGCGAGATCGAGAAGAGTGAAGAGTGCGCTTTCCTCATGAGCACCGTAGACCAATCGACTCCACTTGGAAATGGATGCTACCCTTGGTCTCAAACCGGAGACCATGGCTACCAGATGCCGATACTCGGAATCTTAACTGTATCGTTATTGATGAAAACCCCTATATTTAGGACTTTGTTCTTATCACTTCTGTCTTGCCCAGCACCCCGATCACTTTGTTGCTCAGCAAAATCCGTTACGAAAAGTTGGATACTAGCCCAGCCCTCCTCATACCGGAAATTCACCTCTGGTGATCAATCAGGGATATTCCGGCCGATCTCTCGGATTTCGACATGCAGAAGTCTTTGGCCGACCTCTCGTTTCCGGACGTTGATAAGGGGGCCGAACTGAGGAACGAAGACGCGGAGTGAGACGAGTTCCGAACCTATGTGTCTGCACATTATGCTGCGCAGCAAGGTGGATACAGGTGAGAACTGTTACAGTCCTTTCTGGGCCCTATGGATGTTGACTTCCGATCTCTATACTAGATAGCTCGCCAGAATAAGCGCAAACGCGAAGACGATGAAGCTGTCAACTAGCTTGGGGTCAAATGTCGAAAATTGCCGCCCTCGAATATGAGTGACTCCGCCATATTCCATGGTATTGTAGGGCCAGTCCCTCTCGCCTTACACCACCCTGTTTTTGGAATGTCTTTCTGCGCTTGCGTCGTGTGCCTGTGACTGGTACAACATTGAAGCTGAGCAGAGAGACGCCATCGCCGATATTCTTCAGCAACACCTGGGTTTTCAACTTCACGGGGAGAAGGTCGCCGAAACTGAAGACATGACAGACGGAAATCTTCCGGTTTTCATTTATGCCGGGTCTAGGTCTAGTTCGCGAATGCAAAAATGAGAAAGGAAGTGGAATTAATCCTCCACTGTCATGCAATGCGCTGAAAGCCTGTTCGACATGTGAGACATGTTTCGGTGCGTACTGATGGTTGGTATGGGTATGTTCGCGTTTTTATCGGCATTCATTTGCTCATGGATACATAGGGTCACAAATTGCCTTCCTCGGCGTTGTTTGGGATGGAGAGCGTTTCAGGGTCGAGCCCCTCAAGGGGGGTCTTGATCTAATTACCAACTGCAGACAGAAACGGCAATGGCATGAGATAGCGTTTTTTTGGATGCATTGATGGAGGTGGTCGAGCGCATTAGAAATCACTATGACTCAGTCAAAGCTACACGATCTTGGGACGATTGCCGCCGACAATTCCCATTTCTATCATCATATTACGACGACGGAAAAGAATCCATCTCACGTATGATCAACTGCTTCACGGAGACGCTGTTCTTCTCCACCACTGTCAATGTTTCTGACTCTGAAGCTGAAGGCTGTATCATCAAGTTTACCAACCATTACTCATCAGCGGCGCACGACCACCCAAGTCAACTTTGCACCAAGGAGACGAGCTTGCATCACCATTTCTGAAAATTGGACTGCGATAGTGATGTATAAATTGGATTTTCCACCCCTCTCTAATCTTGACTCATTGCCAAAAGAGTAGTGGGATGAGGTACAACACAAGGTACAAAACATCGTTCGAAAACTGCATGAAGGTGGGTTCGTTCACGGTGACATCCGAAGTACCAATCTTCTCGTCGATCCTGAATCTCTTTGATATGTCTCAGGTTTCCATGTATGCTCCAATTCAGGTTTATTCAACTTTGGTTCGGGGTGGTGCATTGACATGAGCTGAGCTTTCGGTATGGGGTCTCAGCCTCTCGGTTGGTTTGAATTTTCTTGCTCTACTGATAAGCACTGTATTTTTTATATCCAACTCTGAGGTGAAAAGTTTGGTTGTGTAAAAATAGAAACAGAAAACCACATTAGGAAGGCTTCAAAACAAATTGAAATCCGAGACCAGATTTAAGGATATAGTGCAGCTTTCTTAATCACTTCCCCCTCTTCCGAAGACGAACTCGCAGAGTCCTCATGCAGCACTTTCAATGAGTCCGTCTCGATTAGCGTCCTGTAAACGTCGACTTTAGTCCTCCAAGGCGTGCTTCAAACACAAGAGATCAGATCTCACAACGATTATCTGAACACTCTGAAAGAACATGAAAGCATCGTCCAAGTAGAGCTGTGCTGCTACTTCCAGGGCTATTGGCGACCTCTCAGTCTTCTTCAACGAGTTGATTTTCTGTTTTTGTGAAGTGAGGCTTTCAAGGGAGCATAAGACTCATGGTCAGTGTAAGTACATTAACAAGTGAAGACCTCTCACCTCTCGCACTTTACTGTGAAATACTCCATCTCAGATATTGTCAAATTCTGTAACCCGTCGATATGATTCATCGCGGTAATGGCCATTTCTTCAGCAACCATGATGATATTATGTACTGGATCATTCTTTGCGAAGTTAGGCGAACTGAGAATGTATACCTTCGGCTTTCCTTCCGCCTCGTCAGGAGGCAAAGTAAATCTGAGAGAACCATCTATCGACAGTGAACTCGAAGTTAAGGGGTCCTGTAAAAGCAAATCAAAGATAATGATCACCTTTCAAATGATCAAGATTGATCTCAAAAGAGTCCGTTCCCTATAACTAGTAAATAGGTGAAATTCGTCCATTGAATATGGGATATTCACCTCTGCTGTATCTTCACTCTCCTCTGGAATGGTTACTGAAGTTGTCTCATCCTTTCGAAACTCAAGAGAGAGTTTTTCAGATCTCCGACATAGTCTGGAAGGAAAGGGTGTCAAGAAATTTATTTAGAATGATTCAGAAAAAAGCATGTAGCTTACTCTTCGTAGCGGGCGAGCAGAATATCAGCGACCTCTGAATCCCCACTGTCGCGTAATCTCCGGATTGCATCGTCTGTTTTCTGTTGAGGTCACTCGTATTTCCTCCCGGCGACCCCCTATGGTTGAATGCACAAGTTCATGAATGGGTGAGATAAATGTGGATATTATGGCGGTTTATAATAGCCAAAGGCAGTAAAAGAATGATTTATCGTGTGGATGAGGAAGGAGCTTATAAGACCAGCACAACTTTTCACACATGTCAAACCGATAGCATGGCAATTGTTCTCAGGTAGGACCTTCTGAATCCATGGTTACTTTGTTTCAGAATAACAGTGGCATATCCAGATCTCATGGGATGCAACAGAGATTGCCACATATCTTTGGAAGTGTATAGAAGAACAAGACAAAAACCCCATGTGTAAGCCGGTGTCGATTGTACTTTATCCATAAGCAAGAGCGTAAGCGAATAGGCAAAGAGAACTTGGTGTCATGATACATACAAAGTACATACAAAGTCATACGATACAATTACTTGCTTGTACATATGTACTTGCCTGACCCTGGCTCCGATATGCCAATCTTTTGTTACTCATCGCGTGCTACTAGTTGTACCAGACTTCTCCAAATGTGCAGGTACATATGTAGTATAATCGTTATCAATTTTTTTTGTTGCGAGAAAGGGTGAAACAGCATGGGTACTGGCCACATCACCGTAACTATTATTCGGACATCGCGACAGTTAGAATTTGATTGTTTCATGAACCAAGACGGTCGTTTCAGTGGCTGGTTGGGGTAGTAAACACCTCGAAGCATCTTCGGTGTCTTGGTCCCTGCTAGTGAGTGCAATAAGTGATACAGCCTTTTGAAACTCTGCGACCCAAAAGTGATACATAGGCTTCAACATGGACATTCAAGACATGTGACAGAATATGAGTCGACGGATATTCATCGGAACTAGCCTGGTTTGCACTAAAGATCGAGATCAGAAAGGCTTCTTAAACCTCGTCTATTAAAGTAATTTGAGAGGAGACTCTAAGCAATGTAAACGACCAGAGTAAGTAGTACCTAATCACACAAGTATGCTGATAAGTACACTGACATATCAAGCATTGGGTATAGCAGGAACACCCTGAATCCTGTATATCCATGGCGTGGTCCAGTGCTTGACCTTCCTGAAAATACGAAAATCTTCATCGACATTGAGAACTGGAGAACGGAGCTGTTTATCGTCGAGTTTTTTGACGATGTCTTCGAAGCGAGAGACAACGTCAGACATGGATGGTCTTTTTCGGGGGTCCGAGTTGGTCATATCATTTATCAGTCCCCTCATGAAATCGAAGCCTTTCTTTGCTTTCTCAAGAATCTCCCGACCCTATAGAATGATTACTGAGTGAGAGCATATAGAGTATTACAAAGCGTACATCAAGATAATCCTCCCTAATACAGTTGCCTATACAGTAAACATCTACGGCAAAAGGATCACAAGGGGGGGCATTAGGAAGGAAAAACTCAGGAACCGACTTGTCTCCACCCCAAGGAGGCTGCCTGAGGTAGGGTAAATCTTCGGGACGATAGACTCCAGATAAATCAAAATCTATGAGGTAGTACTTCACCGGTTTCTTCGTACGAGAGGAAGAGGTTGATACCGGTCCTCGATAGTCAAGTCGCATGAATCGCTGCGCAGGGTGCGGCGGTACGTTAAATAGTGACACCGTTCCTGCAAGGAAATTGTCCGTTTTACAGTCCCTGAAGAGAAGAGTAAAATTGACACTAGCAGTTTTATACACATGACATTCCATCGTACCCGTGAACAACGTTGTTCTCGTGCATAAATTGTAAGCCCTGGTGGACAAGTCAGCCGGTAAATAACAAAGGTCAGCGTGACAAGACGATCACCTCAAAGATCTGCCTGAAATAGTCAACGACCTCACCGATAGTTTGAAAGGATGGATAGTTCGTTTCAAGTAGATATGGCATAACGATAAACGCTATCCGGGAACCTTCCTGCGGGTCGATGACCTCTAGAAATGGCACACAATGATTCTTGGGATGTGTTGCCAACGCTCCAGAGGAAAATTTTGTGCCAATCCAAATTTCGTGTTCCTTGGTATCGATACTGACGTCCTTCAACACAACAAGGGTTCCATCGTTACGGGTTGCATCTAGAACTTGACCATGCTTTCGAAAGAGATGTATACCTTCGGCTGTTCTCTGCTGAAGAGTGACAAGACTTACTCGATTGTACTGGCCATCTTCAAAATGTATAGAGCTTTCGGATGCATTCTTTTTCTTCTTCCAAGATGGCACCCTGTTGGGATTATAACGGTCTCGTAGTGTATAACCATGCTTCTTGAGGAATTGATAGTGATCGCGCCAGAAGATTTCTCGTGGAGAGAGGTCTCCAAGTTCGAAGCCTTCCTTGAGTGGGGATTCGTGAGGGGACATTGCAATGGAATAGGAGAGGCGCGACCTTCGAAAACAATAGTTACTGTATCAGTCTCGTATCAGTTCTTCATGTTTTTGGACAGCAAGGCCGGCCATTGTTGTAAAAAGTTACCATATGTAGCTGGATCTTAACAGCGTGGAACTTTTCAGGTCCATTCTGATTAGAATTTGATGTGGGTCCAAGATCCGTAGCCACATCATCGAAACGAGTCAACGCATTATAAGCAATGACATTCTCTGCTCTTCTTACTCAGGTTGAAACAAATTCGCTTTGTTCTTGAAGGGGGTTGGAAAAAACGGTGTTGATCGCTGAGTCCTTTTTCCTTTATTTTGCATGGTTACATTGTAGAAGCTCTCTGACTGCTGAGCACTTTATCATTAAAAAGCAATCGATCGAACATCACCATAATCAAATCTTCCTTAGTTCCCTCAATGGTTGTTTTCGAAACCTTCGTCGCAGCGACTATAACCTCCTTTTTGTCCTCGATTATTTCTCGTCCGCTTAAGAAATAAATCATCCAAGATTAGAATGCCTCTGACGGACGCAAAAAGGGCTGTAAACGTCAGCTATGGAAAGCCTTGGGTCGGCTCAACAAATACTTGACCGTAAAGTATATGATACTCTTTTTCTAGATTGGGAAAAGTTAGTTATCCTTCTCCTTTGCTCTCCCAGTACTTTCATGATTGTTGATTTAATGCTATCAATTCCATAGTATGGATGATGATGTTTCATTTTATTTACTTTAAGACCTATTTTACACTTGAACAATCATGTCCTATGTCCTGCAGTATAGTAAGAGGTGGTAAATATGGACACATCTGGTAGGTACTCCAGCCTGATACTTTTTCAAGTATGCCAGTTACACCTCATAGCTACTTTACTACAATTTGATCCCATTGGAGTTCATACAACTTCCCACATTAAATCCTCACTTATCTGCCACTATTGTGCCCTCCCAATTTCTCAACTTAGCTACACTTGGCAAGGCTTACTAATGGTCAGTTGGTGTAGGCCCATGAAGGCCAATTGGCACAGCTCATGCCTTCCTCTAGCCAAACCCCAGCAAGTGTCTCACAACAAACCCTTCCCCATGCCAAGACACTATTTTAGGAGTTCAAATTTCTATAAATGGCAAAGACAGGCCACATGGTACTTTGGCAGCCAAATCCATACTATATTGACACCTATCATCATGCCTACCTGTGCCATGACATGCTTGGTCAGCAAGTTCCCTTTTCCAGCACTTGGTCCAGATCTCTCTCCTAAATCTGTCAAACTGGGGAAACCTCTCTTTTTCTGATTGGTCACAAGTATGGTGGTCACCATGCCTCATTGCATCACATGCTGATTGGTATGTTCCAAAGTGGCCTGCTGTAACAGACCTTTATTTGTTGCACATGCACCTCACACTTGCCTTCTGTAGTGAGTTCTCAGCATTGGGCACACATTAGTGTGGTGTTTGAGGGTGGAGGCCTGTCACAACCTGCTCCCAGAACCCCAGACCTTGCCACCTCACTCCTCTGGAGCTCCCCCTTTGACTCCCCCTACCTTTGTTCACCCATGGCACCCACTCCAGGTAACTCCAATGCTTCTCTGGCAAACCCCAATGGCCCCCTGGCTAACTCTGATGCCTTCCCTGCAGCCTTCAATGCTTCTCCTGCCTCTCCTAAGCCCCTAGGACCCTCCCCCACTGTTCCTGACACCAGCATATGTCACCAGTTTGTCATACTGGTTTACCTGACCAGCTCTAGAGCATCATAACAACCCTGGGATGGCCCATGTCCCCAACTGATCCCATCATACTCCCATCAGTATATCACTGCAGCCCACCCCCTGATCACAACCAACACTTGTCAGCTCTGCACAAAACCAATGAGCCTTGCTGCCAGACCTGCTTTCCCCAGAGCTGTCCCAGTAGTCAGTATATAAGTCATAGAGTAGCATCCCATACTCTAGTCTTGATATTACTTGCCTTATCTGATGTGTTTCTGATCATTTTCTCTCTTGTGTTTTGTGTTCCATGTTATGTTTTCCCTTCTCTCAGTCTCCTGGTCTTGTCTTGTCTCTATCTCTGTTATTGTCTCATTCTCATTTTGTATCTTTGCTTGAATCTATTTTCATTCCTGTCTCAATCTCACCTTGACTCCATCTTGTCTCATTCAACTCTGTTTCCTTTATTGTGTTCAAGTCCCTTGAACCTTAAACACCATTATAAATCCCATGCTTATGATTACAAACCTCAAACATTCATAAACCAACTCTGGACCTTGCTAATTGCTCAGCCCCAAGACCCATCAACATCTATTGATCTCCCATCAAACTCCAGCCCTGCTCCCATCACTCACATAGCCTCTGTCACAACCCATTCCCTGGACCCCTGCACATCACCTCCAACTCTCCTGCTCCTCCAGAGCCTCCCCCAACACTCCATCAAACTTCCCCAACCATTGTCTACCCTCTGTGCCCACTCCAGCTAACTCCGATGCTTTCCTAGCTAACTCTGACAGCTCCCTGGCCAACTTCAATATCCTCTCCGCAGCTGCCAACATTCCCCCTGGATCTCCTGAACCCCTGGAACCATCCCCCACTGTTTCCAACTCCAACATATGTCACCAGCCCATCACCCTGGTTCTCCAACCTACTTCGGAGTATTACAATGACCTTGGGATGGCCCATGTTCTCAACTGATCCCATCAATGTATCAATGCAGCCCACACCCTGATCACAACTGACACCTGTTGATTCTGCTGAGCTCTGCCAAGCTCTGCCACCACAGCTGATGTCCCCTGGAGCTCCCCAGTAGTCAGTATATAAGTCGTAGAGTAGCTCTTCATATGGTAGTCTTGAGATTGCCTTGCCTGATGTGTTTCTAATTGTTTCCTTCTCGTGTTTCATGTTCAGTGTTATGTTTCCCTTACTCTCAGTCTCCCAGTCTTATCTCAGTCTCCTGGCCTTGCCTCATCTCTTTTCCATTATCATTCCCATTAGTGTTTTGTATCTCTGCCTCAATTTATTTTTGTTTTTGTCTCAATCTTGTCTTGACTCTGCTTCATTCCATTCAGCCCCATCTTGTCTTGTTTGATCCATTCTGCCCATTGTGTTCAAGTCTTTTCCAATCCTAACACCTTTATGTACTCTGCACTTACAATTACAAACACCAACACATTCCTTTAACTGACTCCAGACCTTGCTACATGCTCAGCTCCGAACTCCATCAACTTCCATTGATGCCCCCATCAAGCTCCAGCTCCACTCCCACCACTCATGTAACCTCCACTTCCATCACTTGTGTAACCTCTGCTCCTATCACTTGCATAGCCTCTGCTTCCTCTGCACCCACAATACTTGCTTATGGACTTGTGCCTGACACTCTGCCAAGCTCACCCACTTCCTGCAACTTATCCTACACTCCTCTGGGCTACCCCAGACTTGCTCAGACCACTTCCCACCACTTATCCTCACAAGCCCCATGTGTTTAGGACTTCTTCAAGTGCTCAGCTGTCAGTGCAGGGAATCATGTCTGCCTAGTAAGGACTTGCCCAGTGTAGCTGAGCCTCTGTGGTCAGCAGAACCTGATATAATCTCAAGACTCTCCCTTACCCCATTTGTGATGTCCACACTAGCTCTGCACACATGTCCATCAAACACTTTTGATGTCTATGGTTGGCCTGTGCTTGGAAACCACTATGATTCATTTGGCCCTGCCCAATTTGCCAAGGCATGTTGAGTCACAGATCTGACACCAAATGTCCCCTCTGCTCCAGTTACATCCATACAACAACTCTCTTCACAGACACCCTCTCCACTCATGCCCAACCTTGCACCACCCTTGCTGACACCTCCCACACTCCCCCCACCTTCTCTGCCAGCTCTGCTCTTCACAAAGGTTGACCCTAACATCACCAAATCCATACCCAAAATCCCTGGCAATAATTCAATACATTGCTTGACAACTTCTCTGGCACTGCACCCACAATCCTCCCAACAACAATAGCAAAACCCCACCACAAGAAGTTGCTCACTGCACAAAGAACAAATCACCACCCCCACTAAACAATAAAGAAACCCCAAGAATGCATTCCCCCAAACCCCACCTTTGGATCCACTGACCTAATACAACTCTGCACACTATCAGGAACAAACCCAGCAAGTTCCCAACAGCATCAATTCCACCCACAACCCAATAGCAGAACCCTGCCATCATGCCAATAGGTCATCCAACTCTCACCCACACTCATCTCCAAGAAAGTCAACCCTCCAAAGCTAGCTCTGCTGTCATGGGAATCAAGCTCAAACCAGCAATCCCACCAATAATAACACAAGATCCCAAGATCAATGCTATGCCCTAATCACAGAAACCACTTCCAGAATCAGTTAGGACCCCTTGGTCAACCTAGCCATCACCTCCATCCAATGTTTGGAAGGACCCCAATACCTCCAACCAAACCCCAACAACTCTGAAGCAAGATCAAAAAACTCTCAAGCCTCGAGGTGGCCCAAAAAGGAAGGAACATGCACCTCCACCCTGCCTCCTTGAAATGCACCCCGAAAATGCTCCAACAGCCTCTAAAGTCACCTGGACAGATTATGGCACCCTGACTCACAATGAGGAATAACTCCAGACACCCTGCCACTACCCCAACCCCCTCCACTTGATCTGGAACCTCTGACATTGAAAGTACTCAATGCTGCCCCCTCCTCCATACTACAACCACCAGACAAAATCTCTGCTGTCTCTAGCAAGAGAACCCCTCAGCATATAAGCCACCCTAAGCAAACTACAGAGAAACAGAGAATTCCACCCAAAGTAGTTTTTCAGAGTACTCTAAACTTGCTGACATGTTCTCTCAAGGAAGGAGTATGCACACCTGCCCTGCCTTTCTAGAATGCACCTTGAAAATGCCTCCAGCAACTCTTGAAGTCAACATGGAGAACCACAACACTTCTACTTGCAATACGACTCTGGACACCTCCACTACTACTTCAACACCTCTGCCCACTTGATCTGGAACCTCTGACATTGAAACATACAAGGCTGCCCCTCTCTGCACACCAGCACCAGATGAGACCTCTGTTCTCTGACTATGCCACCTCTAACAAAGAAAACTCCCAGCACAGAAGCCTCTCTGCCAGAACAAACTATAGGGAAAAGGAGACTCCCACACAGAGTAGTTCCCCGGAGTATTCTGAACTTGCTGACATATCCTACCAGGGAGAGAAGAAACCCCACCAACACCTTTGAGACTGCCCCACAGACCCCTTACTCAACCATCTTGAAACCAAGAAGCTCCAACAGTGAAGGAGACAAAGCCCAGATGGCTCTTGGATTCTCTCCACCAAGCAATTTGAAGGCCTGACAACTCCAACAACCCTGCTCAAGATCTGGAATGCCCCGAGCTCCCACTCCACACTATTCCAGACCCCTCCAAGCAACTCCGGACCCTGGTAACATAGCTCCAGAGCCCCCATCTTGACTCTGACACCCAATGATAAAAACCCCCAACAATGACTCACCAATGATGTTTCTGCAACACACACTCTGCAGGGTCTAGCTCTTGACTGACAACTCTGCACCCCTCCACCCTTGCACAAGAAAGCAACCATCAGTCAAGGACCACACTGCTGGAGCACCCAGGAACAGACGCCATATAAAGTAGTCTCCCTGAAATATCCTAAAGCTGCTGATACATTCCCCAAGAAGCAAGCAGCACTCCTATTGCTATTCACTCCAGATCAATATTGAAAGGATGTTGCTATCTCCATCAGCAATAAATTGACATTGAGAGAAATGCCACCTTGACCCACAACAAGCAAGGATGCCCCACACTCCTACCTCCACCATGAAAGATGCTGCTC